>JTDE01001527.1:27742-39496 GCA_014338405.1 Paragonimus skrjabini miyazakii | reverse complement strand
CAGATGAGTGAATACACTGACTAGATATATGAACTTAATTCGCTTAAATGTTTTTTGATGTTCACCGCTGTTATGTGTAGCAACTGATGAGAACATACGAAATGGTACTACCATCTTGCAAAATCGGTCTTCTGATTTCACTATTCAAATTCGTAACTGGGGAAGGATGCTTTATATAGGGTTTTAGTTTGAAAACTGTTCATTCTACCTCTCAGGTGGTAGCCAACGTACTACAGAATAGCATAATGTGTAAAATTCGGTTAGTTTTTAATCCTCTGTGGGAATTGCTCTACTTCATGAAAACTGTGCTGCGCCTTATTTTCAAAGCTATTGTTAAAACCTTCTGATTACTAAAGAAAAAATAATGACTGGATCCAGATGATATGTCTTTCTGGCTCGGAACCGTTTTTGGAATATCCGAAACCACGGAAACCGCCAAAAAACAGGATGCAAACTTTTGGGCAAGATATGATCTATATTAATCAAGCCCCCCAGCTGATCACTAGTGAAATGAAACCAAATATGCTTTATGTCAACAAAATACATATTTTTGACGTGCGGTATTGCAGGCGGTAAGTTTGTGAAGAAACGTGAGCTACTTCTATTTACGTAGGCCGTTAAAGTTCACTTTTTGTTGGAGGATGGCATCTGTAGAATGCTGTCTTTTGCACTAACATAATTCCACCGATTGGAGTTTCTTTTTGCCTATTTCCACTGCTTCCCTGTCCGTAAATGAAATTTAAACTTTAAGCCTAATCTTGATGGATTCACATGACCGAAAACGGAAAAAAATTCAGATATTGCTCCGAGAAATGTGTAAAACTAAGTAACTGGAGTGATTAGAAAGAATGTTCATACTACAGCAGTTGCTGGTTTACCACACCTTCACATACAACTTGTTTTGTTCATTTCTAGTCATGGTTAATTCCTCTACATTGCCCTACGGCGAAAGGAATGTTAAGTAGACTTGATCATCCGATGTGCCGATTGAGTAAATCAGGTCGGCAAATATCACGCGTTCATTTGAATGTAACCTTGACAAAGTGGCCTTCGCTTACAATGAGGACAATGAGCACAGGTTGGGTTAAAAAACAATATAAGTGTTCAATATATTGAACAGTTTCCCATAGTTTTTGATATCCAGTTGTTAAGTATACATTGCTTCTTCTATTTATCTTACTTGAATACCAGGGGAAGTTGTCAAAACTAAAATAAAAGGTAGGTTTGTTTAAATGGATGACACAAGAAGACTTCATGTTTGAATGAGGTAGACATGAGGTAGACTTTGAGGTAGACTTGGAATTGAGGTGGACTTGAAATGTTCGTGGACAATTGAGGTAGATTTGGAATATGTGGTGTTAGTCAAATGTGGACAATTGTGGGACTATCGAGGTGTTTAAGGGTTGAAGAGTAGTGATACTAGCTGGTAGCCACAATGTTTAGACGATTTGGTATTTGCATGCTGTCAACCAACAATCAAATCAGGAAGGACATTCCCCCACTGCCCACAAAAATGAAACAGAGAAACACCTATAATTCTTTTCTACACACGGTTTGTTGTAGGACTGTACTTATCAAAACACTGAAACACAACCAAAAGTTATCAAGAACAATGTAGCTTGAACATACCATTTTCTAGATGTGAGATGAACTTGAAAGTTCGCAGTTTAATGTGATCTGCTAACTACGCCAACCGTTTATAACTGCCAACTTCCCTAGGCGTTATGTTCCATAAATGCTTTCGTTTCCGGAACGTCCAATATTGGTCACGCCCGTATTTTTTGTATAAACGTTCAAGACGGTTACCTAATTAGCAAGCTTTATGATACCTTTTCCACACAAACACGTTTCGCAACTTTGATCACAAAACATGTGAGCAAAACTATCAAAAATTAGACTTTTCTATCTAGGCATTCAACCATATTCACGAGAAACCCCGACTGACTATAGCAGATACTATTTTCATAAACCATCTGAGGTTTTTATGTTCCGAGCTACAATATTTTACGTTTGTCAGTCATGTATCCACCTTACTGGTTTTTGGGTAATTAATGATTACTAATTGGTTCGTAACAATAATGTTAATATTAAATAATGCATTAAAACCTCCAAGAAAACACAAAATGGTAACGTCATCTTTAGTAAAAACAATTGCGCATACTGTGACTTGGTGTTTATAAACTCTACGGGGGAATTTAAACCATGTAGATGAAGACATAATCGTCTCTGTACGTCAAGTTCTTTTCCGCCAATATGATTAAATTGAAATTTTCAGAATTTTCACTGAGAGGAGCATCCTAATTTACTACAAATAGTTAACCTGAGCCAAATTTGCCAACACTACTTAAAAAGTGAAACACGTTTAAATTTATTTCTCAATGTAGATTTCACAACTGCATCCATCACATTTTGCACAGGTGACTTACTGATCATTAAGCCAGATGTTTTGTCCAATCAGAATTTGTGCACTTAAGTTTGATTTTCCTATCTGGAAGCTACTTTCACCTGTTCAATGTTAATAACCAAGATCGTACTTGGTAGTTCAAATAATAACGTCCTATACTTTGAATACCCTTGACTGTAACAATACATAAAAGTTTATGCTCATACCCAAATAGCAATCTTTAGAGGCAAGAATGTTTTCCCTCCTTTCTACATCATTTCCATAATCAATAAATGTAAGTATATTTGGGGCATAAGGTTATCAACGATAGCCGGTAGTAAATTTCTCCACCAATTTTCGTTAACTAATTTTGACTCGGTTTTTGGCTGGAACATCTCTGATTATTGCTGTGTAGTAAAACGAACCAACCTTTTAATTAGGCCTTTCAGCTGATGGACTCAACCGCATTATCTTGAGCGCTCTAATCTGAAATACACGTGATTCGGTAGTTTTATCTTGGTTGTTCAGTAAGCACGTGTGATGTCTGGTAATGAGTAGCCAGATGACTATGTTGACCCAAAGATTGCACATGTATTCATTCTCTTGTTTAGATAAACTAATCTAATTCTGACAAATTAGTAAACGAGGGACAATTAAGTTTGCGTGTATACTGATATTAGCTATGAAAATCCATACTCGAAAATTTTTAAAATTTGTGTCACATAAACTAACTTTTGTCACCTAGTTAGCGTTCTCATAACTGCCCAACTTTTGTCCAATATCGCAGCAGCCTACAAATGGTTTGCCTGCCATGTGAACACTTTGCTCACTCCTACAAAGAACGTTCATCGGAATGTCCGGTACTCATAACAATGAGTTTTGCTTATAGGATTGAGCCACGACTCACTCGTTATTCTTCCGTTATTATTATACAATTGTACCTAATTGACACCCCAGGTTATGTCCCTTATAATAATATTATGAGTGGAAATTCCCGACCGGATGAGGATCCACATTGCTGGTGATCTCTAATAAGAGCGAAACTCAATTCCAGTGCTCCCCCACAAGATAGGCCAGCTGACAGGTTCATAAGAATGCTAAGGCTGCGAACAAGTGTGGGATGTGTCCAACTGGGGGAACAGAATATTCAAGCCTACGTGGAAGTTATTGTAAACCTCTCACTTGTGGGTAATTACTTGTCCAGTACTACTTACTGCATCACCTAGTTCCCAGTAGTTCTTCCAGTTTCTACCAGATGTTTGGCTAACTGAGTATACCTTAGTGCTAAACTTAAGGTACGTTAAATAAATGATTTTCAAACAAGCCTCGTACTCACAACTTCAGTCGTTTGTTATGCCCCAGATTATGGATGCCAAATTTTTCCAGAAGTCGTAACGGAATGCGAGCCCTTTCCATAATCCCTAAGCAAAAGAAATCTGGCCATCGTTTTAGGCAGTCCTCATTTGTGCTGCATCAGTATGATAGAGAGAATAAGCAAACATTGGATAAGAACAGTAGTAATACGTGAAACCTTATACCGCCATCACCAACTTTTCCGCAGCATAATTTTAACATGGATGCCGACACAACGTTTACAAATGACTAAGTCCGATGGTTTCTGATTACTCTTCCATTTTGGCAGACCAGAAGTGGATTCCCTGGCTGTGACCGCGAACTCCTCTCGATTGAAATCATTGTGGAAAGCACTCTCTGTGGGTGAAAACTGCATTTACATTTGCCAAGTTGCTGGAACTTCGGTGCACTTCGATGCATTTACTGGTGTACTGTGAGCTTTCCTCAATCTCCCGTCTTGCGTATGACTAATCGATATTCCAATTATTGTAGCCTTACTAGTAATTGGATTTTGCGTTGCCTGGGAAGCCACTCTACCCTTCTGAAATGTTATGGAGACCGTAGTGTAGTGCTTAGGGCTAGTCACCGTTGGCCCAAGTGGCGTTGAATGCCCAAGTTGGTTGACTGTAACCAAGTGTGGGACGTACGGCTTGCTCGCAGAAGTGTTTCGGTGTGCACTCACCTTTTCTCAAGTTTTCGCGCAGTCTAAACATCGTTTTCACACAGGCCGTACTCCGAGTTTCGTTGATGGTTTGACTTGCATGGAGGATACTGAGAGTAGGGCTGTGTGACAAGTTTACTAAGAAATGCGATCTGTTAGACAAACTAAGTAAAGTTTTCTAATGTCGCATTCTACGCTAGTCTTGCACCGGGCAGAGTATTCGCCATACAGTTTGTAGAATTCTTTACTCATGCGTGCTCAAGAATAACGAGATACACATGCACTGCTAACTGAGACAAGTATGAGAGACTCCAAGCGTGTTACCTGTAATGAGCTAGCCAATCTTGAGATATGACCTAACTGGTAAACAGTTGATTCGAATGTGCTCAGCGAGCAAAGTAAATTCGCGATTTCGATCGTTTATAAATGATCTACGCGTTTTAATAACTTAGTGCAGTACACTTACAGAAACAAAAGCAAAACGAAAGCAGTAACTTATTTTCAGGTTGCTGGTTGCACAAAATGAGTCCCAGTTATTAATGTTTCCTAAAAACGACGCCAGCTTAGTTGAATCCAAAGCAAGCGCAAAGGGATTGTTGGTGTGTACGTTACCAATGAAGCTGAAGTGTCCCGACAACAGAATCCTCAGAAACGCCGTAGAAAGTGTGCTGGTCATGCCCAGACCGACACTCTGCATGGGTTTTAATCTTGAAATCACACATGTTGAGCATGGGGAAAATGTGGACACAAAGAGTTTTGCCGTGGAAGAAAACCTTCATTCAGCCTTTGATATTACACTCATCTCAGGGATATCCAAGAAGCATATACACAAACCGGTTTATTTACAAACGCACCGAGTGACATGGAAATATTCTGAAATTCAAATTATACTTATGTGACGATCAGGCTGAGTGTTATCTTGGTACTCACTGTGCTACTGGTACTCATTACGTTGTTAAGGATCTCAAGTTGTCTTCATCAGTTATGGACGGGATTATTGAACTGGGATTGTGTTGGAACAGGTCCAATGGAATAGTAACCAGTCGGTTCTCACTATCCACAGCAGAACGACAATGAAAATTTTGACTCAGCATTCTGAACTCCATTAATTTAAAAAAAACCTGGAGAGTAGATTGTACAGAGAAGGCATGTCAAGCTCGCGAGTGACTTTAGCCCTGGTGCGGATATTACAAAAAAGAAAGTTTAAGTAAAACAAAAGTAAGAAAGGAACCAATATCATCAGAAACATATAGTTGAATGCTACCATCAAAAATATTGTGTATTATAGTCGTAACATACCTCTTCCCACAGAACTGGTAAAAATTACACATTGCGTTCGTTATTCCAGAGGTAGAGTAAAAAATGTACTGCGTTCATTTTTGCTGATCACAATTACATGGATATGCATATGAAGAATAATGACGGAGTACGGAAGGATCCCAAGTCAACTTCAGTAGGTACAGATAGGATTGTTAAACTGGAGTCGTTCAATGTGTTGACTGCAGATCCCTTCGGTTGAATTCCAAGTATTTTGTATCATTGATGACCTTCGTCACGTACTTACATCCGCCGATCACGCACATCGTAAAGGCCCATTGGAAAGCTTCGTGAACATGAAAATATTGGGAGTAGAGGGACAGTAGAGCAAGTGATTGATGGTTTTCAGTAACTAACGCAGTCTCACCAAAACAACAATCGCCGGCTGTAGAGTATCCCGAACGGAGGTTAAGGAGTCTATGTGAAGTAACACGGCCAAACTGTGGTGAACATGACGGACATGCTTTGTCTCCTTTTATTATGCAATTGTTTCACTATTCCAATATTCTTTACAATTGATACGTACGATCCAATGATGTAGGTTCTGTGTTGTTGTGTCTAATTGTGTTCTTCGATTCTTATGCGTTTAATTGTTATTCCACATAGTTGAATTCTAATTACAACATTTGGCGTCGCGCTTTCGTACCACTTACGTTGGTTGTCAAATGGATTAATTATCCACTAATTCAAGTGCTCAAGACGTGGGACATTATTTGGAGACGTGTGACAATTAGTGCTTCACAAAATCTGAGTTAGACGAGAACAAAGTTGCTTTCCACGTTTCTTCGGCATGGAAGCTTGTGCCCATGTCAAAAACATGACTTTCTCGAGATCACCAATAAACAGATCGTATCCGACGCTGAAGAAAATACTGCTCCAACAATTCAAACCGGTGACTCTTTTGCAGTTGAAAGAATCAAGTTCAGTCTGCCAATTCAGACGGAATCTCAATCGATTTGTGATTTCGTCCTACAGTTGCCAACACAAGCAGCCAAGTTTGAATACGGCATCCAGTTAGAGCATCAGTTGCGTTATCGATTGATTGCTGGTATTGACTTGTCAGAGCTACAACAGGAACTCAGCTTTAATCATCATCAAAGGTTTCTGATTGTTCGTAAAGTATGTGAACAGTATGAGGATCTAAAACAAGTTACGTAGATACTGAAGTTGTTCTGTGCAATTATTCTAAAGGCAACAATCCAAAGCCGAAACAAGATTACACATTCAAACCGCGTACTGATTTCCGTGCGCGAAGATCATTCGTTCAATTTTCTAAAGGAAGTGATGCGAACCCGGTTCTACAACAATTTTGGAAATGTGCATTCTGTGGACGCAACTATTCTCGGTATTCATGTTCACAAAGCAAGTCAAAGTGCTTTGGCTGTGACAAAGTGTGTCATATCCAGTCGGTATGTAAGTCTAGACGTTCATGTCACTTGACGGTCAATTCTAATTCGAACGTGCAACCAAGGACTGATGACATTTCTACTATCTCTATCTATTTTGCTCCTGAACATTTCTCATATTTTGAAAACAATAATGTCTGCTTCTGGCAGAAGTCACAATATTTTTGTTGACACTGGCAATGTTGAGTCAATATCCTCTCATTCGGACCTAATTGTATTACATTTTGATGCTGTTCGGCAGTCCACACAAGTTAACATCCATGGCATTACTGGTAATTCATTGCCCTTTGTAGGCTGCTGCACAGTATTGGTGAAGTTGCTAATGCTAACCCTATTGATTGTGAATTTTTAACTTCAAGCTCATGTCCTTCAATTCTTGGACTTAAAGCTATACGACTACTACATTCTGACATTTCTATACTGACATCAGTGAACGACGTTGGCATTAGACAACTTATACCGGACTGTTCTAATGCCGAAACTCTGTACGAAGTTTTGACGTCAATTTTTAAGCTAGAATCTATATTTTGTAGCACACAAGGTTTACTATTGGTTAACGAGGAGAGTTTCGAGGCAGGGGAAACAGTACACTATATAAATTGAGGTTTCAATGGGTTTATTATGATGTTTTGACGTCAGTTTATTTGATAGCGTCAATGTTCATGCTATAATCCATATTTCATAGTGCACAGCAGTTACTAATGGTTGATGGGGAATGTTTGAGGCAGGGGAGACAACGCTCGATGTGAATTGGGGTTATAATGAGACTATATACGGTAAACGGGGGAGCATTTTTTTTACACAGTTTTCTGTGGAGAGTTTTTGTATGCCGGCCAAGTTAACCGTCAATACTAGCTACCATTAATTATGGTCTGATTGATTACCATGGTGAACAGGTTATTACGAATGGGCATATATACGAAATGTAGGAAAGTATATATGTGATATATAAGGTTGAATATGCATTTCATAGCATGCTACGGTTACTAGTGGATAATGGGGAGGGTTTGAGGCAAGGGAGACACCGCACGATGTGAATTGGGGTTTTAATAAGTTTATATAAGGTAAACGAGGGAGTATTGTTTTTTAATACAGTTTTCTGTGGAGAGTTTTTATATGCCGGACAAGTTAACCGTCAATACTAGCTACCATTAATTATGGTCTGAGTGATTATCAAGGTGAACAGGTTACTACGAATGGGCATGTATATAAAATGTGGAAAAGTATATACGTGAGATTTAATCCTTTTTTTCTTTTGCTTTAAGTACAACTCTATATTGGTGACGCACGTGAGTAAAATGATGTGGTTTCGTGAGTGCGTGATGAATCAAATACGAGATGTGATGTGAGTAAACGGTGGATACGCAGTAGACAGTTTCAGGCAAGCAGTTTTAGACGGGACCCTGATAGTAAAGACGGGTACATGCGTTTATCCTGTTGACGGCTAAACGTTGTCTGGACCATATGCAAAAAGGTCATCGGAGGATACTCAAAGTTTGAAGATTGACATTATGTTTGATGATTTAAGGAAGCTGTCCAGGCCTTTTTTAAAATGCAGAATGCTGTTACTGACTCTGATTTCATTCAGAAGTCTACACCAAATGTAAGAATATTTTACAATAAAGAAGTTGGCTCGTATCTTTTTGCGAGCTAACAGGGTTGGCAAAGTGTTAGTCTTATTTCTTAAACCATATGAGGAGCTGTGTTCGAAATGAACGGCGAACGCTGTGGTGATGGCATCCGAGTGTAACAGCTTATACAGAAGTGTAAGAATCAACTTTAGCCTTCGTAACCGAAGTAGATCAATACCGAGTGTTGACAACGTTCCCTATAGTTGAGTGAGGATGAATATCCTATTAAGCTTTCGGTAAATGATCGTTGAAGATTTTCTAAAACAATCCTATCGGATTTGCTTAGGTGGCAGTAACTGAAGGTGCAATACTCAAGTTTAGGTTGAGCGCACAATTTCTAAACAGTCAGCCTCGCATCCGTTAGACCGAATGTCTTTTTGGTACAGTCTATTGTCCTTTTAGTTGTTGCCATCTGAAAGCGAGCTTGTTCAGAGAAATTGAAAGAGTTTAAATACCATATTCCTAGATCTTGAACGGATGTGGTGGTGTCAATATGGTGACCGTCTGGCGAGACAGACCTATTGGGTATTTGACAACCATAAGTGATAATGTTCGACTTGTTTGCTGAGAACGTCATGAACCATGTTTTGCACCCCGACTCCAAAGATGCTAGGTCGTGTCATATATTTTGTGAACACAAGACGAGGTTGCTGGGCTGACGGAATGTGTAAACGATTTCGATATCGTCAGCAAACAGAAAGGGTTTGCAATGTTTAATAACATCACATACGTCATTTATATACATGAGGAAAAACAGTGATCCCAGAGCGCTCCCTTGAATCACCCCTCTAGTCACTGGTTTTGGCGTTGAGCGGTGCTCTCCCATTTTGACAGTTTGGGTTCGGTATTCAAGGTATGAAGAAATCCAACAGTACAAGGGGTCTTGTATTCCCAGGGATGCTACTTCTATTAACAGGCGCTTGTGGGGCACACGATCAAAGGCCTTTTGCATGTCAAGGAGTATGATGATGACCGCATTCCCTGAATCGGCAGTGTGAAAGCCAATTTCGCATTTGACGTTACTCTACTCACATGTTTACAGTAGTATGACTTTATCTTCTAATTTAACGTGACGCGTACGTTTGCAACGCTTGCGCTTACTGACAACCGTTTGATAAGTCAATATTTAATTATTTTCCATAATCTCTATACCGGCCATAAGCAATTGAACTGTATCCGATTTTATTACTTATAAGTTGATTCCTACCACAAGGATCAACATTTGTTTATATGTGTAACAGTAACGAACTACATATTTTACCGCTGCAATTAACTGAACGGTTTGTCACGCTTCCGCTGCACTGTTATATGCGTTTGTAAATCTGGTCGTGAGTTACTGTACATTTACGTTGTTTATTGTTATATTTGTAGAACCGCGTTCGATAACAGTCTTCTGTCCCCTGCCCATTTTAAGATATAAATATATATATATATATCTAGCCCAGACCGTGCGTAAGACTAGGCTACCTGAACGCATAATGCGAATCATCTGGCATATGTAAAAATTCGAAAAGTCTGTACGGTGTTATAACCGCTGTCTTCGCGATGTCTTCGGGGGCTACTGGAATCTGATTATACGCACACACTAGGTCTATTTTTGTAAATATCTGCGTTCCTGATAGATTTGCTGTCAAGTCTTGAATATGCGGAATTGGGTACCTATCAGGAGTGGTCGTGTTTTTCAATGCTCCATGGTCGCCACATGGACGCCAGTCGTTTCCAGTCATTTAGGCACCATGTGTGGCGTGGACGACTTCGAACTGGCGGCCCCCGTGTGACAATGTGATGTGCGACGTCGGTTGTCACGGCCGGTAGTTCGTTGGCAGGGCGGACCAGTTGAGGTAATTCGGATAAAATTTTTCCATAAGGCTCGCCCACTACGGGATTAGCTAGCATTGGACTGGTCACAGCCGTATGCGACGGCTTACCCCGAACATTGAGTCCTGTGGAAGTGTCAATCAAACGTGATCGACGTGCGTCGACCAATAAGTCGAAATGTCGGGGGAAATCGATCCCAATGATAAGGAAAGGTATATCAGCTACTATAAAAACCCAGCGAAAATCGCGTCGAAGACTAAAGATTAGACTCAGCGGTCGACGGCCGAATGTTCTAATGGGCGTATCATTAGCTGCTCGGAGTGTAGTGTCAGATTCTGATCGCGCATCCGTTACTGAATGCGGGATGACACTAACCTCCGCTCCCGTATCGATTGGGAAATCGAATCCCTTAGAAAGAAGAGGCGACTGTTGTTTAACTGGCCTGTGGCTATCGTCGCTAAAACATGCCGGCCTGCTAGTTTAAGCGTGCGTTACCCCTACGGCTACATGGTGGTCGACATCGTTTAGCGCTATCACCATACATCTCATGGTACGAGCAAAGATCACTAGACTTCAGTTCGGGTGGTGATCTACCATGCATCGGAGGATTTTTTGATGGTGACTTAGTAGGCCGAATGCTGGCACGGAGATCCGCCAGCTCACGTCTCAGTTGAGCTATCTCGGCGTCTGGTTTCGCAGAATTGCGTTCGCGACATTCAAGTGCCTTGCGCGGCACTGCTATTTCGGCCTCCTTGACGGTTGACCAACTCTTCGCGGGACTGCTGGAGGTAACCACTCGTCCCACTAGTGGTGACGTTGTCGTGCCTCGAAAACGTTTATGCACTGCGTCGGCAGAAGCCGTCAGATCACTTAACGGACATGCGGGTACCACGGACAATAGCCCTTGTGTATACTCAGGCAGTTACTGCATCCACAACTCTTTGAGAGAGACTCGGGCAACTGCGAATTACCTACTACCTGTCGCATTTCTCGAAGGAGAACCGGTGGCTTCTTGTCCGCTAACTGTAACCGTTAGAACAGTTGCTCCAGACGCATTTTATCGGACAGCTGTGTCTTTTTAAGAATTGTTCGCTTAACCGACCCATAGCAATCAGTAGCTGCGCCTGGTAATATATCGCTTACTGGGTTGAACATATCTCGGGGGAGGCGTGGTATAAGTTGCGA
>JTDE01001526.1:114694-143560 GCA_014338405.1 Paragonimus skrjabini miyazakii | reverse complement strand
CAGAAAAATCCTATTGTGGACCATGTGATTAAAGTCTACGCCAGGGGAGAGGTCTAAGAATGCCGTCCGTAAACCTCACGTCAGCAGTTCTAAAAGTCTTAACACGAATTATCAGGGACAAAGTATCGCATTGTGTTACCAAACACGGGGTTTTAACAGCGCAGCAGCACGGCTGCGTGAGGTGAAAGTCCTGCCTGACAAACCTGTTCTTCCCAGATGAAATAACACGATGATTGGACCGAGGCGAATGAGTCGAAGTACGTTATTTAGTTTTTGGGAAAGCGTTTGATTGTTAATCGTAGCTTATTACTCGTGAAACTGGGATTAAGCTGGCAAGTTAAGAAACTTCTTTTCTAACTTGAAAAAGGGCACAGGAAGGGTGGTCTGATTGAAACTTTTGGGCTTTTGAAGGGTTCTCGGGCGCGGGAAAGCAACTGTTGGTTCTCAGTGGATATTTAGCACCCGGGTGAGGCTTGATAAGAAACAGGCCAGAATAAATGATAGAGCACAGTTTTTATCATGTCCGGTAGTGAACTTCTAGAATACGCCGTCGCCCGCAGTAGTGGCAGTCACCACAATAACGAACGTTAAGTACCGACTTGATAAGTGTTGGCTGGTGGTGTTCCCGGAAATGATTTAAGACTTCCTTGTGACAGCAAAGCCTGTGATTTTGTTTTTCTTTCCTTCTTAATATCAACCTACGTGCGTGAGTCCCTGATGCCTTATCAGCAGCCTGAATACTTGTTATACTCTTTTTCGGCCTCCCTACGCAATCTCTCCCCCATTGTAGTCTTTTTTCCCCATCTGGATACAAACCGTATTCCCACACTTGTGAGTTTGAGTTTGGCAGTAGCCCTAGCATTCAGCCTGTGTACATTCGATGAGCATGCCACATTAACTACCAGCTTTGCAGTTACACGTCACTCCGTCTGTTGGATTCTTTCGACCAAACTGAAGTAAAGCATTTGTCTTCTCTAATTGTTATAGCATCTTTGGGGTTCACGTGAACAAGAAACTGGACATGGTTGTAATTCGCTGCAAGTCTTGTGAACTGAACTGGCCTGAACTGCTCGGGCCGGTTAAAAATGAATTACTGCATTTGTTGCCCTCTTTACAGTAAACCTTAAACGATCCCTTAGCAAAGCGAGATGTATGCACAATAATCAAAACACATGGTTTGGGAGAAATACATCACCACGGAAATGAAATATAGCTGAATATGATGAAACGTATTCACATTAATCAGTGGATCGGTCTTTCGGCGACGGAAGTAGTAAACAGGTGCTTTTGAGGATTCCTTGCTTCAGGGCGTGGAGTCGTAGGGCGGCAGGTATACCTGAAAAATGAGAAACGGGCACGGTATCTGAAGTAAGACGGCCTAGAATTACAAGTCCAGTCTATAAAGTCTATAAGACAGAAGTAGAGCGATCGAAAATTGCAATCAAGAAGAGCATCCCACAGTCTGCAAACTCGCAGTGGGTAAAAGCTATGACGACACTAACGTGCTATGTTGAACCCTCTACTTCGAGAGGGTGGCCTGTCAGCGAACCATCACGAACATTAGTGAATAGGAAACTATAGACAATATAATTGACTCAATAGACTGTTGTAGTCGATACATACTCAGTTTAGGTCCGTTGACCTTAAATGGACTTTATATGCCCTGCGAAATTTACTGTCTGAGATTTACTACCCTATGAATATAACCAACAAAGACTTATATTAAAATAGTTATAGTGTCTAAGTCTAGCGTATCATTAGTTTTCTCAAGAATTTTCTCCTTCTACAAAACAATTTATACATTTCGTTTCCTGTGCCTTGGGCTTATCAGTGTAGTTAACTTCATTGTTCAACTGATCATTAGATTTGTAACGGAAGTAGAAAGCAGCAGCTTTTGAGAGTTCCATACCTCGATGTGTAGAATCACAGCGACAAGCGCGATAGTGTCAAATTGTGAAAAATAGACGCATCATCCGAGCTAAAACAGAAAATGGCGATCAACTTGGGGTTTGCAACTAGAAACAGATTTGGCAAGGGTTACATGTTAAAGAAGAGCATTCCGCGCCCTGCAGTCAAGCAGTAGGCTATGTTGTATCTCAAATCTAAGAGGGTGGTCCTCAGACCGCCTGTCTTTGCCATTGTGAGCACTGATTTGCACAGACGATCAGACGATTAGATGATCGCGCGGAGCCTATCTGGGGAAACCCTAGCCTCAGCGATACTGTTAAGCTTATTGGAGGCCAAAAGCACTTCCTGTGTTAACCACGGCTTCCCAAGCCATAAGTATTCTTGCTACACGCTCGGTCGGTAATGGACAAAACGGTTCGACTGCCATTTTTCAGCACGTTCTATCAAACCCACAATCATGCTCATTATGGAGCTTTAGTCAGCTATCAGCGCTTTCAGGGAGATCCTGAATGGCCACAGACTTTCCCCGCTGGACTGGGCTCAACTTATTTGGCGTAATTACACTACTACCTCTGGAGAGTCCGGACGACTTGGTGTTAGATGCAGTGGCTACCTATGACGTTTTGTTGATATTCATTTCACGATCGACATTTTTGGCGAACCTGGGAGCCCAATGGCCAACGGTGATAGGCTCGAGGGCTCAGTGTTGTGTATTTACGCCCTCTCTCCCTTTGTCGAAGGCTGACTTGGTCGACTCAGAGACAGTGTTGAATGGGAATCACGTTCACATCAACCTGCCATGTAGACTGACCAAGGTTACACACCAATTGGATACGTTGTGATTTATTTACAATTGGCAATCTGCACTTATCTTGAGGCATACCCAGACACGTTATATAAACACAGGCATTGCATCGGAATCACCGTATGACATGGTCTCTAACACGGATGGTCTTCAAGCGCGATCCATGACTCAACCGTTTCACCATGACTGAATAAGAGGTTAAGATGGTAAGATACGACAGAATGAGTTCAAGTGAAAAGTTATGATGTTTATAACAGTGAAGTACCTCAGATTCAATCTGTACTCAGAAATAGTGATGTGAATTCACAGTATTCAATTTTCCCGCGTTATCCTTTCGTGTGACATCATATACTGTCGCTCCTCAGAGGAAGATATAGGAATCGTTAGCTTCGTATACAGTCTCCAGACCGCCGGACGTCGAAACTATTGTTAAAAATATCGGATAACATTCGACGACCCCAGAATCCTGAAGACCGTGCAAAGTGGAAGAAACCTTTCCAGTTTTATCGTATAACTTCATGTTACATCTTGTGATCCAGGTTAAAATGAATCAGGAACGTGTGAAACATCTCCCTTAGTTGGTTCTGCTAATGCTGGTGCTTGCAACAGAAGCAGGAGTAGGATACAGCTAGGGAGCCTTCTGGTGATTCACGATGCTCCGAAAGAGATGACATTTAGCCGTCATGTAGTTGGACCGAGGTGTGTTTGAATTCAGATGTCCGCGGAAAACCTGTAGCTATACCGACATAAATAGATCCGGGGGATCAGGACCAACGAGGCGGGTTAATATGTGATGGTGTAAATTTAAAACGCGGGTTCGAAGCCGAAGACCCGGATTTCTCTGTTCTGTACTATTCTTCCGCTTCCACGCAGGTGCCAGCCTTTATGAAGAGCGGTTATCGAAAAGTGGTATAGCACCGCTCTCCATGAACACTATCACTGTAAGAGAAACATTACATAAGAAATAGTAACATATGGTCGTTCACATACTACTTCTGCTGTGCATGTGAGAATTTAGAAACATTAAATTTCTCTCCAGAGAAAGCATTAACTACAATCGGCGACAGGCTGTTTCAATGGGGCGCCACTCTGTAACAGAAAAACATTTATCTGATCCCATTGTCTAGTTAGTCCTTTCAGTGCAAGTAATGAGAACGGGGTATCCTTGGAGTTTTTGATATTCCAGAGGGTGAAAATGAAAGATTTCGCAACGGGATTCGTATACAACGTTAGGAAGACCCATTACAACTTTCGTCATAGTTCACGTCACCCGCTGTTACATTATGTGTTTCTTAAGGTCACAGTAAACTAATAAATCAGTGGCTTTTTTCAAAGAAGTTGTTGTGTGAACCGAGCGCACTCCTTCATTCTATATGGAGGATTGTAAAGGTGCCTTGCATTTAGGTCTCA
This sequence comes from Paragonimus skrjabini miyazakii, assembly GCA_014338405.1. Lineage (NCBI taxonomy): Eukaryota > Metazoa > Platyhelminthes > Trematoda > Plagiorchiida > Troglotrematidae > Paragonimus > Paragonimus skrjabini miyazakii. The sequence goes on along the minus strand of JTDE01001526.1, from coordinate 139,437 downwards.
TCAGTGGTCATTTCTATGTTCGAAAATAGAGCCAGGACATCCTGTGCCGATTACAGTAGTATTAGTATTGTCTCAGTCACATTCAAAATGTTCACGGGTCTCATAATGCGATGGCTTCTGAAACACAAAGAGGAAACATATAAGGGAACAACACGCACGTGCCCGGCCTGTTCGCAGGTGCACCAAACATACGACCCCATACGACCCGGCCTCTGACCATCGCCGTCCCCTACTTATTCTTGGAAGGGGAGTTGTAAATTTTTCCAGCGTTTGTGTAGTTAAGCGGACAAGTAACCCTCGCTTTGGCTTTAGGCCGTCGAAAGTCGACATCTTATGCATTTCAGTGACGGGAATCCATTAAATTAGTTAACATGTAGAAAAAGCGGCACCCGTACTGTTTATTTGGTATTGTTTATACACTTCGGATGATTCTGGAACTGCCTCTATCGGTTGGGTGGTGATTATGTCCGCGTTAGTGAATGATAGGATTTTTGTTAGTAGCAGTATACTATGTGCCGTCCGCCCAAAAGACTCTCAGGACCATCTCTAGATGCGAAATCTTTCGAGGTCTTTCCGTTGGATTTCCTTATGTTCCTACAGCCTGTCGTAGCAGTGTTGCAAAGGATGCATTTTACTGGGTTCTAGCTGCTATCCTTAGGTCTACTCAGTCTTCGTATAATCGTTTTGCCCGTGGATATATACATCCTAGTTTTTTGACCTTCTATCACATACGTTTTGCGTCCCGACTTTTACTGACACCATACCTTCCGGAGAGCTAGTCATCACTTCGTCAAAGCTTCAACTAAGTGACTTGCGATTTCCACCTTGCAAACATGGGAATCGGCTGGACGGAAGCTTTGGCTCACGGTAATGTCTTTTGTCCAGTTGTGGGTGTACAACACAAGCGACTGACGTGCAAAAGATTGCCAAAGGTATCGCCTCACTTTCAGCCTAATTCGACCATTCCATGATCCAAGGTCTGTGTGCATCTCGCTGGCCTACTTTGAGTGCAGTGCTTCCTGCTCGGTGCCTGCAGCAAGTGGCCGGAAGTCATCCTACTGCCAACTGTTACCACAAAAGCTACAATCCAACTTCTGTGTTCGGTTGATTCAGATGTATAAAATCTCTGGGCAGTAACCATGATGCGCAGTTGACCTGATCAGCGTTTGCAGGATTTTGAAAACTTAACAGCATCATTCACATCTTGCCACCGTTTTTTCATTCTCAATCCATTAGCCCAGCGGAACGCTTTGTGGACACGTTCAACCGCACATTCGTGAAAAATCGGGCGAAGAAAATGACCGCACGACCATTAGACATATTTCTAATGCGCTGCCAGGCAACATAAAATTTACACATTCAGAAGCCATCGTCGGCTGAATGATCAGCTTGCCATTAGACCGCTTTCAGCTGTCAGTCCATTCTTCCGACCGATAACATGTCTGTCTGTCCTCGGATCAATGAAGAACGTCTCGATGCGTGTGTCCAACTAGCTTCAGCAATGAACAACAACGCTACCCAATTCCAACGGGCGCCAGCCAAACAATAGTAGTTACGATCATGTGTATTACTTAGCGTTGTTTTTAACTCTCCGGCGACCGATTACTGATCGCTGCGTAGGTTGCATGACTTACACGCAGTAGACAGTGTTTCTTTAGGTTTTTATTGTTCATTCCGTTTTTATTTCGTAATTATTTTCCATTTGCTCTACTTTAATGAAGCAACTGAGAGTCTCACATGAGTATATTGAGTTCAGCCATGAAATCGAATTGACTTAGTTTGTAATCATCTTTGTATTTAGCATATAACACTGCATGCTACACACATTAACTCATTACATTTTAACTGTCGGTGCGTCGACTTCCATTCTTGATTATCTGCTATGCAGTTTTTACCTGCTTGATTTGTTTTTTTTTAAATTTGTTTTCAGCAACAATGTATAGTGAATGGTCTGCTGATCTGAAGCAAATTTATGAACAGGTTATCAACCATGAAAGCTACTTGCGACTGTTCCCCACGAAAGATGCAAACGACATTGCAAAAAGGGCCATATTCAGCATCAAGGTATTCAGTATTGTTTTGGCATTTTTCGTTTTATGCTATGCCTTGCATGAGTTAATGTCACTGTTTGAATTTGTGTGTTTGTTTAAGGTTGACATCGTTTACTGGAAAAAGTACCAGTTTTGGTACACTGCCATTCAACCGCTGCCTTGTGGTACAGGCTTTTGAGCCAAAGGCTGTGGTTGAGAATCCTAATCGTTCTTCTTGTCAGTATCTCAACCCAGATACGACCACGAATACCCATAACATCAATGGTTTCATACTGCATCGGCCGTCGCGCAGGATAAACCAGGTCGCACTATCTGCTGCATTTAGCACAGTGGACAGGCGAAAACATGTTAATGTTGACCCCTCTCTCACTGACTCATCAAATGTAGCTCTCAGACCCCTTTTTGGTGATTACTCTGCAGGTCCCACAATAGATATGGCTAATCCTAATAACATTATGTCCGTAAGTCTCATTTTTTCTACCACTCAGCATCAGGTCTCTCCCGACCTTTGCTTAGACTTCGAGTGCGAATTAATATAAGCGCTTTCAACGTTTGCACTCTAAAAAAGATAGGTCAACAGGCCGCTCGCGCCCGAACGTTAGGCTCGTTTAATGTAGATGTCTGTTGTGTTTCTGAGACCAGAATCCAGAACACTAGTCAACGTATAAAACTAACAGCACCCGATACTGGTTTTACACTTTGGGTGACCACGGTCGCCGCTACCGTTCAAGCTGGAGTAGGTATAGTCATCAGCACGACGGCTGCAACCGTACTAGTAAATTGGATTCCTGTTAACAATAGACTGCGCCGTCTACTTGACAAGTTTTGTTAAGGTTGGCCTTAGACGCAAAAACCTCCGGAAGTCTTTTCATTGTGTCTGCTTATGCTCCAACTGGCTGTAGTAACGTCGGCGTCATGGCCGCTTTTTACTCATATCTGACCCCCCTCCTTCAGTCGACACGTGATTCTGGTATAGTCGTTCTGACCGGAGATATGACGGCCCAGGTCAGCCGCCTTGGCGAGGCCGACTTTCGTTTAAGTGGTAAGTTTGGGATAGCATCACATCATTCGACTAATGGCTGGCGGCTGTTAGAACTGCGCTCTGCGAATAGGCTATTTTTAGCCAGCACTGGTTTTAGACATCGTACGCGTCATTGCTATACTTGACATTACCGTCTCCACCTCAGGCATGGGCTCGGATAGACCACACAGCTGTTAGTTATAGGTGGTGAGTTTTCATTCAGACTGTCGTTCTTATTGGAGCATATACTTGGATCCAAATCATGCGTTGGTACGTTGTCGTTTCGTTCTTATTTTTGCTGGGCAACGATTTCACCTATTACAACGACAGGCTGTTGAGAAACTGGCTATACCGTCGGTAAAGCATAAGTATCAATCCAGCTTAGAAAGCAGGCTCAGTGGTTCTCACTCTAAAGATCCCGTTAGTTGCTTGATCGAGATCTCACAGGCTGTTCGTGAAGCAGGTACTGTAGCATACGGCACAGGGGTTCGTGGGTTGAACAAACTTTGGATCTCGGAAAATTCGTGTGAGTTAGATACCGGACGGAACATTTCTTCTGGCAGTTTACATAACAAGTTTAGGAGGGGTATCTGTAGGACACTGAAACGTAGCCTGATCGCTGATCGTGAGGCGTGGCGGACACAGAATGTTAAGGAAGCGGAAACCACTGTTGCTCCGGGGAACATCGGCACACTCTTCGAGCTTACTCGTCCCACTGGTCCCAAGCGACCGTCTGTCAGTGAAACTATCAACAGGATATATGGTTCACTCATCCATAATAGGTCCGGAGGGTTAGAGCGCCGATAAGGACACTTTGAGAAGCAATTTGACTGGCCTCCTGCTTCTACTGTGTTGCCGCCACAAACTGGTAATGTGGCATCGTGGTCGGTAGATTTAACGCCACCCACTGAGACTGAGTCTCGCAATTGCATTTCAGCTCTGAAAAGTAATAGGGCTGCTGACCCAGATGATTTCGTGCTGGCACTTTTCAAAGAATGTGGAGAGGTGTTAGTAGAGACCTTGACTCAGTTGTTTCAACTTGTGTGGACGACGGGGAGCATCGCTCTATGCTAGGGTCATTCGATAATAGTTGCCATATTCAAGAAAGGATTCCGGGGCTCTTGTAAAAACCATAGAGGAATCAGCTTGACCAGTCATTTCTATAGTTCTGGCATCAATTATACTTCGTCGACTCATTGTAGCTCGGGAGGCAGACGTTGGGGAAGAACATGCAGACTTTTGCCGTGAGCGAGGATGTATTGATCAAGTTTTTACTCATCCAATTCTGGAGTAGCGTCATGTCTACCGCCGGCTAACAATTGCTGTATTTCTCGATTCGGTGGATCGATCTATACCCCTTAAACGCAGGGGTATACCGACCTGTTATGTGAACATACTGTCGGCGACTTATTCTCTTCATTAAAATCAGATTAGGGTTTACGGTGAACTGTCTGACAGTTTCAGCATCAGGAGCAGCGTACTTCAAGGCTGTCTACTTTCACTAGTTTTGTCTAATCTTGTCAGACGAAATAATGAAAGACTGTCAGTGGCACTCACAAGATGTCAGCGTTGACCTCCTGCCTGGTGGAAGGCTGACTTATATTGATTATGCTGACGACAAGGTGTTGTTAATTTGACAATTTCGAAGTGGCATAAACAATGCTAGATGTTATTTTACACTTCGCAAAGTACTTCGGAATGCGCGCTGCAGCCTCGAAATGCAAAGTGCTTGTGGAGGATTGTTGTGATTATGCAGATTTAATGTTGGATACTGAAGTTATGGGGGTTGTTGACCGATTTGTGTACTTGGGGAGCTTCGCCACGGCGGCGGTGGAGGTGTAGTGAATTAAATAGAAGAGCGTGTCTCTAACGTCAGGGCGGTGTTCGCTAACCTAGGACATCTCTGGTGACAGAGGCTTATCGCTGAGCCTTAAGGGTCGTATATGTAAGGCGACAGTAAGAGCTGCATTATCCAGGATAGAAGACGTGATCCGTCTTAAGGTATTTAACCATTGATGTCTGCATTTGATCGCTCGTGTCGGGTGGCATCAGCGAATAAGTAACGAGAAGGCTAGGAAGCGGGTATTTTGTAGTGATTGTCAAATCAGTTCTTTTATTCAATCTTTACATTTGCACATTCACGTGAACACACGAGAAAGGCAGTTGCCCATTTAGATGGCATGCTTTTGGGTTGTACGCAAGTGACAGGGTTGATTCTGAATGAGATGCGCATTGGTACCTATACGGGACTCTTCATCTGTGTTATTTATCCTGTTAGTCACAAGGTCAACGGATACCCCAGTCTTATAGTCCAAAACCACATAGACCAAGTTATTTTCTGCCGGTAGAATGTCACCTGTCGTTGGTGCAATCTCTGTTTGTTTGTGAATATTAAGTCTTTTGAGTCGTGCTTTTTCTGTAAACGTTTATCTTAATACTGCCAGCTCCGTCTCGTATCGTCGGCGCCTATCTTCATAGCCTTCTGGATGAAACTACAAGTGTGGTTTCTTTCCTACCCTATTGGCATCATCCGAAGAAACGTGGGGCCGAAAGCGATAGACAGTCACTCTTCGTGGATGCTACATTGGGTCACCGCGCAAGTGGTTCTGCTCATATGTGTTCACAAGATGGGGACTGGAGGTGGTCGATGCAAACACAAGAGGCCGATTTTGAGACTTAATTGTCTTCCCATCCCAAGGCCGTTGAGGTACTCATGAGGTCCGCTACTCTCATTTTTTTAAATTTAAGTTGATCACTACTGACAACTGATTGCAGGCTTCGCATTCCCATAAACTTTTCAGGCAGCTCATTCCGAAAGAAAGCACTGGTTGGGCTTTGCTCTTGTTAAATCTCGTCAGTATTGCATACTTATTTCTCGACCAGAGTTTGAATTCCGGATGCGCTTTTATGAGTGTTACGACCCCCCTGATAGAGAAGGACAAGAACGAACACAAAGACCACAGGCAGTATCTGTACCACGAACGAACGCAACGATATCGTAAAACTGCACGGAAATCAGAGCGCAAAGATCGAAACCCAACTGTCGCAACTTAGATCCCCCAACAAGTATGGAAAAAGACGGCCTTCAGACGAGATTTATTTGCTGCTCAGCCCGAAAGCAAAATAGTGGTTTATAGCAATTGTATTTATAGGTTTTGGGCGGCCTTGGACCTAGGCCACCAAACGGACCAATCAGAGGCGAGCGCAAATTCTCAGACGCTCGAGTATTCTGGCGGGCGTTCAAATTTCCCAAAATTTAAGAATCCATTTTTCTTGGTAAATACGGCGAATTTTTGGGAAAAGTGCCTTTTCCCAACAATGAGAATCATTGCATCGTTCACCACAGATTAGACACGATCGAACTATATACAAGCATTCTACCTTCGCTTTTATTTCTTGGAAGCCATTATGATGCAGATAATCATAAAACCAGTTCGGTGATGAGTGACCAAATATAGGCTGTTCGTTAAACTAGCGTTACATTCTGACGAACTGGTGGGAGCTGGTCAAAACGTTAACAATTTTTTTAGCGCGAAAGTGTCTGCACTCCCATAATCCCAGGACTCGTTTAATTGACGTAATGACTCATGATATTAAATTCTGATGATGAAGCAGCTTAAAGTACGCTGCTAATATTTTGAAGCGGTTCAAATACCCGTACAGTATCGCATTGATGGGTTGGCGCATTATCATTTTAAAATATCCGATTTCGTCAGGCGACATCAAGGCTACTTATACCTCTGGTAATTCTGTTGCTCGAGGCGTTGACGACGTGAATAGAGAAGGTCGGCTGACTGCCATTTAATTCGACAACAACCGTTGTGTGAACCGAATACACATCACTTTGTATTGTGGGGATACTGATGCCATTGTTGCATCGTTTGTCTTAGAAACTCTACACGCGTACTCTCCTGTCCAATTTTCTGAAGTTGATTTGTGGCTTATCAATCTGATTGCAACTGTGTCGTACTATGAATAACGCCATAGACATCTTCACACTACCTGAGAATACTTGGTTATGTTACTCATTCATATAACTGTAAATGCTCTTCTAACACTCTATTCATAATTGTTTAATATTCTCCTCACAGTACCTTGTAATGCGAGAAATCCACATTTATGTTGAAGACTATGAGGAGGCAAAACTGTTTCTGCATATAAATCACTCAAGTGTTCTGTGATCGCGTGGTGTTGTTTTCACTGTGCGTTTCCTGTTAGCTATCTGTTATAATCCAACCGGACGTACGGATTCAGAACACGAGCGCGAGCTCATATACTGGTTTATACCACTCAGTACGGTTGTGACATGGTAACTACAGATATGACTAATCTGATAACCAAACATTCAGGAGCAGAAAATTGTTGATCCAATGTGGCCGGACTGCTAACGGCTGGTTATACGAACAGGTGTGAACAAGCGATTGGATAAAGTATATTGGTCATCTATGACTATGGGAACTCTGCCGCAACCGTATTCTTTTGTGATCTCCCATAATTCCAAAATGCTTCAATCACCTCAGCACAGTCGTAGTGGGTACATTCGAACATTTTGCTATCCAAACCATTGATTTACGTTCCACTCATATTCCAGCTTTCCACCTGCTTTTCTGTCATCATTCCGTGTTCGGTGGAATTATGTTTGGTCTGGTGAATTCGTGACCAGGTGAATGAGTGGTATTCATTAATGGGTATGCAGTAGATGAACACGGCGACGTGAATAGTGGCAGCAACTCTGAGAAAGTTTATGTACAACAAACACACATATCCTTATGTGCAACTGGTTGCCTCAAGTCCGAGCCTTCCAGCTGATATTAACTGCTTTTGTCCACTTTTTGTATGAACTACTATGACCTCCTCGACAAACCTAATTCTGCTAGGCATAGACAATCATTCGGATTCCATATGGCATGCACATAGGAGGCTGTTGTTGCTGAACTTGTTTCCCTATTTTTAATAAGACGACAGCTTTACATACTAGTTTTGCTGTTGGCTACATTTTCGAGTAGACTGATGGTTTCCGTAACCAAACTGATAAGCATTATTCTTTGGATTTCAGTTTGTAATATAAAGGTGCTGTACTACTGCTGTTCATTGTGAGGTCGTTGTGTGATCGCTGTGACCCATCGTTCAGTTAGCTTGACTCGCTGACCTCGCGGATTGGAAACCTTGAGTTAAATTACATGTTTCTCCTTTTGTTAGTCTAGTTTAGTAATATCCAATCTTTTATCGTATGTTATGCTTTGTTCTTGCTCTTATAGTGTGACTGCTCGTGCATACCATTTCAATCCGCAACTGGGGAACAATCGAGCGATATAGACCGCTTACCGACTTCTATTGAGCTGCCTGCTACAACTACTGTTCCTCCATCGATTCGTGAAGCACGCGATGCTGTTCAGTTGGATACACACGAAGAAGTGCAGTGGGCTATGCCTGTGGGTTCATTCAATCCTTTGTTCGTGACGGGATTGCTCTGTCATTATTGCTGTTTGCTGCCGTATTAACTTACCATAGAGTTCTTATCGCTGTTTCTGTTGTGCGCACGTTGTATTGCCAAATATTGTTATCTTGTTGAAACTTTCAATGTCATCATCCGGTTAGATGGTTGTAGATACCGTTCCTCTATCCATATCACGTGTATGATTGCGTATCGCACATAACTACACTTGATTTACACTTCTACTCATGATCGTGTGCCGTTATGCTGATGCAGTCAGCTGTGCCACTGCATCCACAATGTATATTGATTATTTAGCCTTCAAGCCTTAGGTGAAGTTGTTTCACCAAGTCACTTGACAATTTTCAGTTTACAGGTGCAGATGGACTAGGAATAGGCCGCCATAGAGTTCTCTAGGTTATTGTAGCATAAATGGGTTTCCTTCATTGCCTAAGACTCTGCTGTCTAATAATTTGTCGTGTCTAACAAGTCAAACTCAATTTTCGCATGTTGAACGATACAGCGCCTTTTCAGATTTTATCGGACCCCACAGTTGGTTTGGACACCGTGTGCTTTACGTTCGAAAATGTTCTGGTGCACTTCGGAGTGAATAGTTTCTCAACTGTACAGTACTACAGAGATATAGTTTGGTTTTGAGTCCTACCGAGCCGTGGTATTCTTGGGGCTACCGTTGATTTTGCGATTAACACCCACAAACTGACTGACTAATAAACAGTTATAGATGCACGGTAAAAAATGCATAAAATAATTCCAAGCTGAACATTACCCACAATTGATCACATCTACCGCATTCCCATAGACTTTCCAGTTCGTCCCTTTCGAAAAGAAGCACTAGACTGGAGTTTCGCTCTCACTAAAGCTCGTCAGTAGTGCATATCCTTGCCACTGCTGGGACTAGAACTCCAGCCGCGCTTTTATGTGGCAACGCTGTTGACCACCGCACCATTGACCTCACATTAGGCATGACTGAATTATCATATGTGAACGCTCAACCACTTCCATTTATGAGTAGTGATAAGGTTGCCCGATCGTTTCGATAGGAGACACAGTAACCGTCTGTTAACTCCAGTCGATGACCCTGCGATTAGAACTTCCTAGACAGATCGGTACGGTACATACAGGCGATACGGTTGCCTCATGAAAGCGTGGCCGTCGTTCTAGTCCCAGCAATAGCGAGGATATGCACTATTGACGAGCTGTCATGAGAACGAAACTCGAGTCTAGTGCTTTTTTCGAAAGGGACCGACTGGAAGTTCTATGGGAATGCGATAGCTGCAATCAATTGTGGGTGATGTTCAACTTGAAATTGACCAAATCCCCGACTACTCATCAGCATAAAATAACGTTTTTTTTATAAGGAAAAATAGGTACTCTGGTTGTTGTAGGAGTCACACAAATTGATGGACGCTGTCGCATGAGTGCACTTTTTAATCTGCAGTATAGATGCCATGCTATCTCCAATTTGACAGACGACAACTCCTGACCGCTCAGTAGAACCATCGTGGCTTCTGTTGTTTTTATTTATTTCTTCATCCACTCAACAACTACGATGTCGAGTGGTACATGCTTTACCATACGCCCTGTTACTTGGCTCAATCACCACGGACTATATTTTTATAACTTCTGTTGTCGGTCGTAAAATTGAGGCTTTCTCGGTTGAAAATCTGTTGTCATCCTCGATCAAGGCCAGGAGACGTCTGTGCACATATCTCACCACTATTAACTTGCTCACAGTTCCACTGATGTATTGCTGTCCATGATGATGATGATGATCACACTTCCATCCACATTCATCCCGCTATCTAGGTGAACTGGACAAAATAAGAGGGGTGGTGTGCAATTAAAGCTTTTGTAGCGTGGTCGGTCAAAACTAGTTAGCCTAGTAATGATCTGTAGCAATTTAATTGTCATAATGAGGCTTTTGTCGTTTTGACAATGAAAGCCAGCGAACCTTTCAGTCTCTAACTCGCTGTAATCTTTGATGTCCTAGATTTATCCGTGGTTTGTTTGAACATGTAGGATGGCTGGGGAGTGGATTTCGAGTCATTTGCTATGTGATCCTAGGACTATATAACACAGGATACTTCGCAAACTGGGTCAGCTTGGTACTTGACAAGAGTTCTACTCAAGATACCCTTCTCGCGAAGTTATTTATGACACGTGCCTGAAGGCAGTGTTCTAGAATATTCAGGTCAGTTATCTATAAACGCCCACTTGCTATTTAAATGAAACTAACTAGTTTCTTTTTTTTATGGAGGATGGTCGCAGGCACGACTTATTGACTGAAATTGTTCTCTTTGAAATGTGGTGCCGTGTGCAGAAGCCGATTCTTTTGTTAACTATTGTTTGTCAGTATTTGATTTTTGATTGACAGTTCTTCGTTTGCTAAACCAGGTACATCGCCTATCTCAGCTGAACCTCAAGCTGGTGTTCCATCGTTTTTATTTTGATGGATGTGTTACCACCAGAGTTGAAGCTTGCTTCGTTTAAGAGTTGGTTTCATAAAGATGTGAAAACTACAGTTTCGCTTTACCACTGTGTTATACTTTATCTCCACCCTGTTTTCCTGTCGGTTCTCTTAATCTTATGCTCAACCTCTTAATGTCTAGATTATCACGTATGCGCTTACCATGCCAGTTGAACACTGGGATGCTGTCAAGCATGGCGCACATATCTACTGCTGTTGGCTTCGGAATCTGATGCCTTCTGGTAGAAGTACATCTGTTGGAGTTTCCTCTCCTGTAGTCTATCCTCGGACGTTGCGACGCGAACCGCTGCGCTATCTGGACCGTATGTTGTTCTCTTTGTGCTACTTCTTTCTGCCACGTTATCCGGAACCGTTACACAACCAACAAAAATGGTTCATTCACAGTCTGGGGCAAACGGTACCCGATTCGCCCAAGACTAGTTTGACGGACAATTCCGATCCGGTGGAACCTGCCCAATCTGTTCCAGGTATGTGATTTCAGCCTCCTGTGATTGTCTATCGTTTGTTGTGAAAGTATAGAAATCGTGTCAACATTACCATCCTTCATCACCTACGCTATCGTAAACATTTTCGCCTGTACTGTTTGGGGACATGATCTATCCTCACGAAAGATATAGACAAACTCGTTATGTTTAACCAACGGGATCGTTTAAACAGTGTAACGCTTTTCCAACCTAACTTCCGAAATATGTTTCTCGTGCTAGCTAACAGATATCCACAACTTGTATTATATTTTATCTGCTAACGAAAGTCGCTACTATTCAGGGTCTTCTTACTGGAACTCAATATCGATTAGAGCAAGTCGCGAAATCACCAATTAATAGTGTGGTATTAAAGTTTTAAAACTGAACTAATCTGTCCGGTATGTTTCAGACTTTACCTTGCGGTTGTTTATAAGAAATGAAACAGTCCGCTGCACACTTATATTTAAACCACGTTTTTCTCCATTTCTACCATGTCGTTTGTCTCTGAGTCTATCAAGACGGTCGGGTACCAACTGGTCATAAAAAATATAGTTTCCAAGTGGGTCAGCGGTGCATTGTTTTGTTGTAATGAATCGAAGACTTCCCCCATGTGTCCGTACATCAAGTGGATCTTCCGGGGAGACAGCTTCAAGACGGCGAGCGCGCGCATACAGGACAGGATATGCTCACGATGTTATTCGAAGCTTTTAAATCGAACTCATCAGCCACGCTTATTTTTCGCGATTTCTCTATTCTCGTATTAAAATAAACAGTATGAAATTACTTCGGTTAAGCGAATCCCTCGATCGTGTCTTCTCAGTACTAGATAGACTATCTCTCACTTCGAAATAAAGCACTTTCCTTTCGAAAGTTTTGCCCCATGCACATTAGGATCATTTAGAAATGCTGTGCATTTCAAATTACACATCAATCACTTCATCACTCCATCCATCGCATGGATTTTTTTTTTCCTCAAAGGATCATGCAAAAGCGGTTGATCAACTGTGCTCAACAAATGAGATATTTCAAAATTGAACACCATCCACACTTGATCGCAGCCTTTGCATTCAAACAAACCTTTCTGCTAACCCACTTCGAAAGGAAACACTAGACTCGAGTTCCGCTCTTATCAGAGCTCATCAGTAGTGCATATCCTTGTCCAGATCGTAGTTTTCATTCCGACTATCGTGCTTTTGAGACTAGTATGCTAACCACAATACCAGTAACCTCACAGTAGGGATTACCGAATAATGAAATCCAAACGCCCAACCACAACCTTGCATGAATAGTGTTCAGCTCACTCCATCTTTCCGAAAGAATGAGCATAATCAATATGTTCTATCCAGTCGATAACCCCGTGATAAGGACTTCTCAGGTTTAAGTTACTGTCTTCATTGAACCAACTGAGCATGGTTTGAATCAGTAATGGAAGTTCGGGGGTTTAGGTTATTCCAAAATTGGACATCACCCACACTCAAAAGTGTGCTTCCTTTCGAAGTGGGCTAGCATAAAGGTCTATTTGAATACGAATGATGCGATCAAATGTGTGTGGTGTTCACTTTTGAAGTATCTCATTTGTTGAGCACAGTTGATCAACCGCTTTTACATGATCCTTTGAGAAGCAACGTTTCATGCGGTGGATAGGTTGATGAAGTAATTGATGTGTAATTTGAAATGCGCAGCATTTCTAAATGATCCTAACGTACATCGTTTAGGCTTTTTGTCGCATCAGCTTACACAAGCTCGTTCGGAAGTTCTATCACTTCGAGTATGTTTTAAGGTCATCTCGGGAAACTTGACAAGATGCACGTCCCGTCTGATTTTGAACATCTGTGTGATCAGCTAGAAAGTTTCACCCCCACATGACAAAACTGGGAGCAGGCCTATTGCCAAGCTTGTTGATATCTCACATTGATACACTGGAGCAAGCGTAACGGAAGATGACCATTTAATCCGAGTATCTTATCTGGCTCTTGGCGATCCTAACATCAAATTAATAGGATGACTTTAAAGCCTAATAAGTGGATTGGTGCGGTTATAATAAACAGGTTTGACAACGTAACACAAATGAACTTGACATTTTCCACTGCATCAAAATTGAAAGTAGACGATCAAGCGGACAATATGCTACTGGTAAAAAAAAACAAATTGATAGTGCTGCGCACATTACTTTTGCTTGAATGAAAGATTGTATTATAACCTACAACCCATAAGCATCAGCACGTCTCTACTCTACGAACTACACAAAATGCACAAACCTGGCATTCGGGCAAGTCTTATTCTTCAGATGGTTACTTCGCCTTTTCATAAACTTTTCCAATGGGTAGTTGATGTATCATATCGTTTACTGAAAAAGGCAGATACTTGCTGTATGAGACACTTCTGGTATCACCAAACATAGTAAAGATATCAGTACTCTTGATTGTAACGTGTCATCTCTGGATATTCATCGCTTATTCATCAATGTTTCCGTACGCGAATCCGTCGATTTTTTATGTGGTTTTATTCATATTCCAGTCAATTTATTGAAGCATTTAGTTTTGTTGTGCACACAAAGTCTAACCCCCTACTTCCGAAACAAAAGTTTTCAATAAAGTGATGATGCCCTGATGGGAATTACTATTGATCTAACACTGAATATCCTTTCATGTTGAAAATTGAGCAAGGGGTAGCGGCCACTGTCGCAAGTGCAGAGTTTCATTTCGACGACTGTGGTACAAATTTGGTGCACTGGACTTTAAACGGCAAATTAATGGATCTGCCACACCACAAAACTGATTACATTGGTTGAGACCAAACGATTGCCGTTGCCATCCAATAGAATGGTGCACTCATCCTTGATTTATGATTTAATCTGCTACTGAAGTTGAACATACGTAGGCGGAAATGACAAGATATTACGCATAGCGGATTCAAGATCACAGCTGTTTACGTCCATAGAGTTATGGCTGATGACTAGCAATCAACATAATGCATGATTGCGATGAACGCTGAATTTTGACTCGCGCAATAGCCAATCATTCCCAACAGTTATTTATCAATAACTGAAGAAAGGATGACAGTGCTTACCGATCCATCTGCTTTTTGCATCACTCGTTTAGTAGTATTTTCTTCCCAACTAATTCCTGATGTCCTTCAAATCTCAAGTTAGTGTGTGTGACCTATTTACCACCCTGTTAATGCTAATTCCATACATGAGTGTTGGTTTTTGCCTTGAACATCAGATCGTTTCATTTTTGTTCTATGGAGCTGTCGTGAACATCATTTCCAAGAATCTTCTTGGAGAGCATCAATGTCAACTTGTGGGGCGAATGAATCCGCTTATTACTCTTAGGGTGCAGTTTCCCACAAGAAAACAACTCAAAAACGATTTTATGTTCAGCAAAATGATACTGTGGAAACCTTTTTCCACGATCACATTAACTGCACCGGCACTTCAAACTGTAGTCCTATTTCTTTTTCCGTTTTATTTTCTAATTGTGTCCGGTACTACTGTTCGAACATTTATGTTGAACATTCTATCTACTGAATGAAGTGTCGTACAGCTAACATATTCTTATCACTGTAACTCAGTAGTATTGTGAAACGCATTCTGACCACCAGGTCATATCTTTTGCTGCGCGGCTACTTATCACAACTCTCAAATACTATGGTCATCAAGGTCATGTAGACCGTACGGCGGTAGTCTGTTTGGTATGTGCAGAAGAGGAAAAATTGTTAACTGTTAGTCACATTCAGCATACTTTATTTTTATGCAAAGGTTCCAATATATTTTCACATAACCAACTTAACTCATTATTGCTTTTGTGAATAGACTTGTGTGTTTGAGTTATTGAGCGTGCGCTGAGTGCGTTGTATCCTACCATAGGTAAGCCAGCAGCTGACTTCGAAAATGACGTTCGCGTTCCTCGGTTTATATAAGCGTTAACTTTAACGGGTATTCGGGTGGTCACCATCTGGTTGGTCTGGACTGACACAGTCCACATCTGATTACTGCGCACCGACCACCTCCATAAAGCCTTGGAATGATAGTGATGTCACTCACCTTCAGAAGCACTTTTACAATTTTTTAAATTTTATAGCTGATCGTGCTAGCTCCATAGCGTTGCTACAATCACAATTGGAAATCACCCGCCTTATTGTGCAAGCTGTGGACTCGGTAGTGTCAAACGGAACCGCTTTACCATCAACCGCTTGGGATTCGTTGCTGCAATTCTGTCTAAACGTCTGTCACGCAGTCTTGGCAATGCCACTTCCAGTCCCCGTGCAGCGCATGCGACCGGTCGTCCAGACACAAGCTACACACGCATCGAGTGGCGCTACACACACACCGCCCGCTACCGTCATGAATCCAGTGTATGATCTGGCGGGTGTTTCAGTCTCTGCTAATGTCGAGACGCAAACGGATCCTGCTCGTATAGCGGAAGCCATTGCGGACTGTGTCGTGGACCTACTGATGCGCACATGGCTCATGGTATGTGCACATTGTTTTCCTCGTCCGCAGATGTGGGCTGCCCTCACAGAATGTATCAAAGTTTGGCGCCACCAGTCGGTTCTGGTCGCCCACTGGTCTCGCGTCTTGGTAGCAGTCACCAGTCAGTTGTTAAACCTCCTATATGGTCCGGTTCGCAAAGTTTCCAGCGTGGACTTTCCATCTCCACCTTCGTTGCCCGCAGGTACTTAGCTTGATATCTCTATGGTGGTTTTATGATACCCCCTTTGATCTGTTTTGATAACTTGAGCGCACCTTCAGCTGTGCTCGTTTTTGTTCCCACTTGTCATTATTTCGTTTGTAATTTTGAGCAAACCCACGAGATGACTAGAACAAAGGACACCACAATTTTAAAGGTGGTATGATAGATTTTCGATAGGGTTGTTTACAATCCTCCTTACCAAACATGACAAGGGGTGCATATCATAAGGGGATAAAATTTCATGAGGCCGAGTATACGTTTTTCTCCGCCCTGATTCAACCAACAACATGTTAAGATGTGTTGCACAGTTATTCGCCTGTCACATAAATTTTTAGCCATGTACGGTACTTTTCAGTCATGTATAAGTTTCCCATCGTTACCGCTATATGTTAATCCACCATGTTCCGTATGCGTATAACCAAGTTTCAGTATAATTTTCCTTATCGACTGTAATCGATGTTGCCAATCTTAGCGTCTGGTTAGAGTGGTTTTGTGCTGCCGTTTTCTTTGGTGCAAGTCAGCATCAGTTACCGATTCTAAGCTCATGCTTCCACACATTTTTTCTATACGGAATATTTACGGCTGTTCAATTTAACGGATACTTATACACTGGATAGATTTGTACGTCTTAGCTATTGACGAACACAGAGATTAATCAGAGTCAACCACTTTGACTCGTCATGAGTTCGCTTTCTAACAGACCACTGCTGTCAGCAAAGCACAGCGCGCAACTATTGGCAACATCTACACGTATCGATTAGGTGTGAATATAAAGATTAAATTGAAACGTAGCTGACCAGTGCAGTTGAGTGTAGACCTACTGACTTGGGATTGGACGAAGTTGAGTAAGTGCTGTTATATAGGTGAAAGATATCATCCTTGTTTGAAATTTCTTGTAACAAATCTGAACATGCGCACTACGTGGCTGGGTTATGACACAAGTAAACCAGTGAAACATTGAGGAGATGCCTAGTAAAAAGAGGATGTTCACGATTATTTTGCAACTCCGATGGAAAGGTTTTTAACCTTTGGTGAATAAGGACTAGTACAATTTTAAGCGAGAAAGTTTGAGGGCAGTTCCTTCTCTGGTTAACTGTTTGGAATGATAAAATGAGATACAGCGACTGAGAAGTATTACATTCCACTGACGAATAAAACCGTCTTCTATAGGCTTTCAGCTGCTTGCTAACCACTGTGTGGATCCCTGTCGTTTAAGAGCGCTGTCCAGTCGTTTGGAATATTGTTGAGATCAAGAGCTATACTTTGGCGGATAATAATGCTTTAGGGCATCGGTGAACTTGCTTATAACGTAATTGGTTACAATGAAACCTTGTTGCAAGGAATGACTGTGAATGCACCGATCATTCACGCTTGTGATGCACGATGATCGTGGGTAAAAACCTGGTAGAACTTTTTCTTTCATAATTCGGCGACTTTCTGCTAAACCAGTTCAACTGCGTTAGCTTACGCGCACGCACTCAATCTAAAGTACACAAAACCACAGTTGGAACCATTGCATCGACAATGGTTTGAATCTATTGAGTAGTGTTGGTTACTTTAGTAGCTACTTGTTTGATCAATAAGATTTACGGACGCAATCGAACAGAAGACGGTGGCTCAGAATATGGTTTTTCACGATGTTGCCTAAATCATCTGCACGTAGCTAGTTTCTGGGAGTGGAGGTTAGACGGTGTCTAAGGGCTACGTTGGACAGGATGATGTGGGAAGCGTCATCATGCGGTATACATCACATGACCGTTGCAGTAAGAAGTTAGTTGTGTTTCGAGTATCATTGGCTACATCTTCACTTATGACTAGGTCGTTTGTTTGCAAGCTGTAGGCACCTTGGTGCTTGGACACGGACATCTTTAATATTTAGGTCCCTTCTCTCTCTTTTACTTCCTTTTCAAGGTTTGTTCCTCTCTCCATGGTCGTATGCCATTGAAGCATCGCTGTGACTCACTGATGTATTTCCGTAACTGTACAAAACCATAAGTGACATCTTCATGCTGGTACTAAATGCTCCAACTTAACTATCGGCGACATCGAGTTTACATTCATCTTTATTTTATTTAGAAACAACAGCAGTGACATCCAGTTTATCAGGTTAACAACGTCCAACCGACATTGATCGGACAAAAAAGTACTCGGATATCATTCTCAAGCAAAGTGAATGTGCCCGAACCAATTTAGCTCGAAGTTACCTTTGTAATCCCCTTCGGCTTCTCGGCTGCACCTATGGATGTTAAACATCACACGAGCCTCCTTACTTGTCAGGTCTGTTTTCTGAGCGTTTAACCAGGGTTATTAAATGATGAGGAAGATTATAAACCGGTCAAAGTATCCTAAAGTATATGACTAGTTTACTAACTGTTTGAAACTTTTTTCAAATAGAAATGTAGTAAAGTATTTGTGTACCTATTCTAGAAAACTCATAAGTGAACAGTATGGTGCGGTTAAGTTGACAGGTGATGAAGCAGTCCTATACTGTATAGTTAATGATCTATTGTACAACTGAAGACATCAGATAGGGCAAATCATTATTTGTTCTTTCGTTGTGTAAACAGTATGAAGTGTACTGCGAAGTCAAATTGTACTACTTGCAAATGCATCCCTGTTATGCTGTTGATTGCCAACTCCATAGTATTAGTCGTCCGTGTACATGTGTACAGTATGTTACCAGGAATCGGGGAGGAACTGGTTTGCGTTAGTATTTCCTTCTGTGACGTTTATCACTCTTTTATTTTACCTATTACCTTTTCGCTGCTATCTTGGTGTGGCATACTAAATGAGACTTGATGCACGTTTTTAGTTCAGCATTCATTTTCTGTTCAGTTTACTTGTTTGGATAGTTTTGTTAAAGACACAAATTAACTTTCACTCGTGCTCTTAGTCGACAGAATGGGCTGTGCACTTCTGCCTCGAGAAATGTCCCCGGAATGCGTCAAAGAAACTTGGTTTCGTTTCCTTTACTTACTCGGTAATCCGGTGGACTTTTGTGACCCGCGTATCCTGGTTACACCTGTATTTGAAAAGTGCAAGTAAGTCGGTGGTGATCAATGAGTTTGATGGTATACCGTTAGCTGTTTTGGGTGCATTATGTACAAATGGTTTTGTAATCATAACCATTTTAGGCTTTTTTATGGTTTTTCGTACTCCGTCTTTGAAACATTGTAACCCTATTGTGTGATAAGCTGGATTCACCGATAGATTAGCATTATGACTCACTTCCCTTAATGAATTCATACAAGAGCAATACAAGCTCTGAGGAGGGCAACGCTTGGCATATTATACGTCTGTTCTGCTTCGGGTTTAACAAAGAAGAACTCAGCTAAGCTAGATTATTTGGGACAATTTTTATTAGCGGAAAATCCTTAACAATTTTCGGAGTCATTCAAATTTAGTTTGCCTGCGCCCAGTACTTGTGCGTGTACGTATCCCATATTTCACGCTATTGATTACTTGTCCTTTTGGAAGCTAAACTTATCTGATTAGGTTCAGTTTTCATTTTAACACTTTGTCTGCCTATCCACGGTCAAAACTAAACTCATTTTTTGCAGCGAGTTTCATCGCTGCGCCTGTTTCTTGACGTTTGCCCCTCTTAATCCAACATACTCCATTGAAACTGAATCTTTTCCTGTTTGCACTATTCGTTGTGTAGAAGAGTTCACTGAAACGAGATTCAGACGGGCAATACTTTCTTGGTCCATTGTATATCACTTGGGACAGGGCATATGGTTACATCCTGCACTGTCTTCTTTGGGTGTGCATGAACACAATCTACTACAGATTGACTATTTGTACTGGCTCCGACCACATCTCACAAAGTCCAGGCAGAACCTTGGAATCATAATCACTGTCCATCCACACGAACGGCGTGTTATCACGTCACTCATGAACGACCTTAGCTTTACTGATCTGCCCAATCACATGACTGACTTACATTGCGTTTACTACCTTCATAACACTTGTATTCTGTATCCTGTGTTAGGCATGCTTACAACGTTCCCTTCAGGTATCAGTCCGTAGAATTTTTGAATCATCTGAAAGTGACCAAGAGATGTGATGGAACTCATGTACTTCGAAAATCGAAGTAGCTGTTTGTCTCGGTAATCCGGGTCACCAACGTCACGCGGATAAAGAAGGCCGGTGTGTGACTTTGGGTGCGACACTTCAAGTGGTAGGTTAGCAGCTGACCATCAAGGTCGCAGTCTGTAGTAATTATGATTATTCAACTTGTAAATGTACTGTATGTGTAAATGACCGCCAGCAGTTCTTGTGATTTTCCCTCACCAAACAACGATTGCCATTTGGAACTGACATATTAGATCGACACTCCGTATTCTCAGATTGTTTCATCCGTGATACCTTGTTGTAACATCATTTTAATTTGGTCTGCATGACATTCGTCTCGCAAAAATAGAAAACCCCGTTACCATTTGTTGTACCACTGACCTCCAACACGTCAAGTAATCTGAACCTCAAACGATTATTCACAAATTACGCCAACCGCACAACAAACAAGAATATAAGTCTGCAAATAGGGTATGTATCATTCTCAACTCAGTAAGTGCAGCAGAAAGCCGCTCAGTGCATGCATATGCCCTTGAATGTCATGTGAAACCATGAAGTAAATATGCCAATGCATTTGGATTATGTTTCAAAAGTGGCACAGAAAGCATTAATTTCGGCTTCGTATTCCTGTCTTTTGGAGTCGGTTCACCCTATCCTTGTCATTCATTTCTAAACAGATAATCCCACCGTTTTTTTTACTTCTCAGGTCGTAATCGCAACAGAACAGGTGTCGACGAGCTGTTTTCATAGATTATAAATTTTGTGTTCACTTAATGACTTGCCCACTTAGTGTGTGATGCAAGGACCCAGGGAACCTTCTGGGCCTTCGGGCTCTGAAACCGCCATTTCCACTGTTTAAAGAGTTTCGCTTGATGGCTGTTTAGTTCATTGTGGAATCCTTTTGATCTCTGTCACTTCATAATTGTTCACTAACGTTACTGCTTGTGAGCGCTTTTCCTATTGAATGGTTCATTTGAGGTATACATGGTGCTTGCAGTGGAAAGAATTGCCGACTGATTAACATTGCTAAGGCTGTTCTGTAGTCCTTTATTGTGTGTGAGAAAAGCTGCTTCCTTATTGACTGTGTTAGATCACACAAGCGTTTATGAAGCTTTTCAAAACCGTTTGTGATTCTCAACGCTGTTCAGCATGGCTATCTTCTTTATCTGAAAATTAGCATCTGATGGAATTCCTCGTGAGTACTCCCTTGATGTTGTTGTGTAACTTGCCAATTGTGACGGAGCTCTTCACTTTGATTCAATCTATCTAAATCTACCACGATTCGCAAGTCTCAAAATGTTTTGAAAAGATCAACGATCGCAGTCCATTACCGTGAGTGTTTTTCTCACAAACTACACCTGCTCTCCACCATCGTTGATGGTCTCATGTTTGCACTAGCGTAAACTTTTCTCTGCGCCCAATGTTATATCACCGTTGACAGATATATGAATGGAGAGCGGAACATTTGTGTTTTTAATCTCGGAGTGAAATAGTTCACGTTGTATTGCGTGCGCAATGGAGGTACAAAAGACGTTTTAAATGATTTCAAACCTTTATCTGTTCGAATGGGGCTCCTGCCGATAGGTAGTAGGGAGTTTGGTAGGACAAGTAACATACCCTTAACGGTCAAAATTCGCCGGAAGCACTCGACCAGTTTCGTGGTAGTTGTCGTCCATCAGCCATACGCACCTGATGAACTTCGACCACACATCCTACCATATGAGCGGCAAGTGCTGAAGGTTGTAAACAACAACTCATTTGTGAGTAGGAAATTTCATTTATATCGTATGAACACTACATAAGACGGAATCTGTTTACTTGTGATGCTTTTTTGGCAATCGCTGCTTGTGCACTGCTCTTCAGACGATGGTTTGTCGAATGTAGCAACCTTTACATGTCTATATCCAACTTGATTTCGCCCAGAAGTGCTGTTTCTTCTTTAACCTCAGAATCTGTTCAAGGAAACAGTGGTTATCGGACGCTGAAATGTGACCTTGAGTTCTACCTTCCCTACATTTTGAGTCTTTGTCTAGTGATCTGAAGATTTGTTCAGTTGCTATTGCCAGAAGGCATGGGGCCAGTGTGGTTCGGCTGTTGCGAAACTCGAATCTATATGGTGTTTTGTCTTTGAACTGGCTAAAAGAACAATGCGTGAGTGAGGAAGCTGGACCGAAATATGGGTGGCATTCAACTCATAGTCCTAAAATACTCTGGCTGTTCCTCGGTTGTTTATATACGTTTCATGTTCTATGTTATATGATCGTGTGTTCCGCTTTTATCAGACTGAGTGTTATATAAGCTTCCATACGAATACTACCTGCTTGACATTGTTCTGATGCAGAAAAACTTCGGCAGCGGATCGTGTAGCCATGGCTCCCATTTACCTGCCCTACATATATCACCAAGCATTGCGTGGCTTGTCCGTCGTGGTGGATGGCTTTCTTGGTATTCAGCCCAGTTTGACTGTGGGCGTTGAAGCATCATTGAGTGTTCCGCCCGAACTTTATCGTCCAACTAACTCGTTTTCACCTATTCTGCATAGTGGATCCAAGATGGTAGCATCTGACATTGACAGTGAGTTAAGCCTACTGTTTTGCCTGAGAAGCTCCTCACATTTCCAGTTTAAACTGGTAATCTTTTTTTACTGTTTGGTTATCCTTCAGTGTATTTCCGATCCATTCCTTGACTGTTTGATACCTGCTTAGTGTCATATTTGTCTCTTAATCATGCAACACATCGCTTTTATGACTAAACATGTTCATTGTGTGGCCTGGATAACGCTATCCTTAATAGCATGATTCTTCAGCTACGTACAATCAGCATCAGAAACATCCTACGACAAGAGAAGTTTTGTTCGAATTTCATCCGGTAGTACGAGGAAATTATTGCATACGTTATCAAGTGCTCTAGAGGACATAAAAACCAGTTGTTGTTGAGCATAGATGCGCGAACTGGGATCCGTGAACACCAAATGGATAGATAGAACGTTCAACTGAATCGCTTATTTTTTCCATTTGCAATAAAAACGTGCTAATGTTACAAAGAATGAACATGTGCATCTTAACGTTACCGGGCAACGGACACTGATTGAAGTGTGTACCATTTACTTATGACACGTTACTTATCTGTCATCCCTTGTCTTACTCGTCGGTTAGTTTACATGCTCGTGATCTCGAGTCACACGACTCATCGGATTGTTCCTGATCCAGTTCATCCTCTTCTTTATGACCATTGTTTCTTGTCTCAGTGACCAATTGACGCGTGTTTAGATGGATCGCTTTGACAAACTGTCCTATCGTACGGTCCTCACTGTTAGCACAGTTATTTACTCTGCTCGCAGTGTCCAACTGGATTTTAGTGACCAATTCGGTTGAAGTTAGCGAATTCCTCTTAAACACGAATGATTTAGACACATCTGGTTGATCTTAGGACATTAAGAAATACGAAATGGATAATCCCATAATGAAGAGGTTCTGTGAATAATGCTCCTCCCTTCTAACATTTTTTTCGTTCTTAGCGGAATCGAGGAGGTCGGTTGTGGCCGGTGCTTTTGCTCCGACAAGTCAGGGACCCCGTTCTAGTACCACAAATGTGACGACGGAAAAGGGTTCTCGTGAGTGGTTTGTTAGGATTGAGTTTGTGTACAAATTCCCTGATGAAAAATATCCATTTTCCCAATAGTTTAGGAGAATTATGGTTGTTGACTATCTCGATTTGTGTTTGTTTGTCGCTTTGTTTACTATCGCCGTTATTTCTTTCATGTATTCAAAATCTTCGGTTGGGCTTTTTATCTTGACATCACATGACAGAATAGATTTATTACAAATTATGTGCTCTCGGGACAGAAGCATCTGAGAAAGAACAATGCACACATATCTATTCTGTTCCATTTCAACACTAATCCTACCGAACTTCAATTCAGTACATTACTGAGTATCAAAGTTTGGAATCTATGCCAAGATTTGGATAAACTACCAGTATCCAGATGCATACATCACGCAATACGCCACGTGAGCTCGAAGCCTTAACTAACCTAGAGAATGGTGATGATATTCGCAGATCATCTTTGACAGGCCAGTGTTATCAGTGCATCACTGCGGCGTACACTTTGCTTCGGCGGTGCTAAAGATTTTACCCAACATTGACGATGATATTGATTTCTACCGACAAGATCATTTACTGGGGTAATTGCAGTCGAACGGTATTTGGGGACCTTTGACGCCGGCATGATATCAGTCCTCCATTGAAGGCAGAGTGTACAACGCTGCAGTAATCACAGCTCTATCCTGGGTCTATTCTCACATATACTGTTCAAGAACTGTGCTTCTGATCACCGATGTCCTCGTAACATTGCATTTGCTTGATGGGAGCATTACCTAATTAACAGTACGGTTTAAACTAAGCGAGTTCGGAATGCAACTCAGTGCGCCAATATGGCTGCTCAGGATTCGATGATCAGAGTACATTTTGTGAATATCAACCCACAGCTTACCGTA
>JTDE01001526.1:72121-101349 GCA_014338405.1 Paragonimus skrjabini miyazakii | reverse complement strand
TTCTTCTCTCTTCCTAAACAGGGTTTGTTTCTTCTTCATGGTTGTGTGGCAGTTAAGCATCAGTGTGAACCACTGATGTATTGCTGTCTATGATGATGATGATGATGATGATGACCCTCCACACAACATACTGGTCGGTCTTCATATTTGGTGCTCACCTTGGTGTTCGACCACCTTGTGGTTTTAGCTGACCTATGTGTGATGCAACAGTCGCTCAGTTGGTTCTTGGAGTACACGATCCAACAAAGCTTTACGTTTCTACAGATTTTCTAAATACGCGCCAACGAACAGCCACATTGTTCATGCGCTCGTCCCACTTGATGTAGGCTAATTGGTAAAGGCAACAATGACCAGACACAACTAGTCTGCTTAGGTGCACCTGTTGGCTGATGACGTTTCCTTTTGAGTTTCATAGACTGCTCAGCGGGTCATAGTGGTGGGCAACAAGTCCCTAATTTACTTCAGTGGTTAGACCGTTATTCTAGGGCAACGGTTACGTAAGGTGCGCTGAATCCCAACTCACCAACAAACTGAATCGTGTATTATGGGTCGACGGTGTTTCTCCTGAACTCGGGTGAGCTAGCCCGACATGTTTTTTGTCGTTAGCACTCAAATTCAATTATATTGTATGTTTTTCTAAAAAGAAATGTGGATATTGTGATTGTTATGTTTGAGATGTTAACCGAATTACGTGCTTTTGCTTGCAACGGCTATTCTTTGTGCTCGAACACTTGCGCTTTAGATATGCCCCAACGATGGATAATATGCGGTCTGGTTTATGGGTACATTAGCACTCGATTTGTTTCCCGTAACAGCTACTGTGTTGCACATCAAAGTTATCTCTCGGACACAGAGTTCGATTTGATCAACCCATTGAGTAATCGCGTTTCAAGAGAACATCTTTGGCCATCTGTGGATGGTTTTCAGTGGGAAATCGGTTGATGCTCTTTGAAAACATGTGTAGGGCGTGTGTCTCATTTACACACTGTGACTTTGTAAGTTTAGCCGTTTTTCCGCCTGTTTACGAAGGGAGGGAGCGAACATATCGCACCTATCACTTGCGTGGATATGATGGTACCACGTTATCCATTACCATAGAGAATCTTTTAGGTCAAATGAACTTGTCACCGCTTGATTGACAGTCCGCTTCAGTATGGCTAAAGTTTAGTATAATTATCAGGCCATAATATAGTCATCAAAAATTGATCAGATAACAGGTTGCAACCTGGGAGTAGTGGAAAACTGAAGAGGAACCACCGGTTATTTGAT
The DNA here is from genome assembly GCA_014338405.1 of Paragonimus skrjabini miyazakii. Lineage (NCBI taxonomy): Eukaryota > Metazoa > Platyhelminthes > Trematoda > Plagiorchiida > Troglotrematidae > Paragonimus > Paragonimus skrjabini miyazakii. The sequence goes on along the minus strand of JTDE01001526.1, from coordinate 100,080 downwards.
CAGAAAAAGAATACGTTTGTCTATATTACCCTTGTTCATTATAAACTGCTATCACGTGTCTCTGTGTACCACTGAATGCGATCAACATTCAACGATCAATGACTGTCATAGTTTTCTACTTAGAGGCTCCCATTTATTCGGTCTATCTTATTTTCCTCTGGTACTGTCTCTATCGCAGTGGGTCCCACAAAAATGTGAATCCCTTAAAGTTATTACATGCTTATGTTGCCACCAAGTGAGAATTTCGGAGCAACTGTCTTGAATGTTTATTACGTCTGGTAATGTGCGTCATTATATCCGATCTCTCTCCGTTCTCAATTTTTTTTTATTGAAGGTGTTCTAGGAGGTGCACTTGACAAGTTTCCTCTTGCCACTAAACTGACCGATATAAAGCATGGAACGACATTGTTCCGCTGAGCTCCTCTGTCGAAAGCTTGTGGACCATGCTAAAGACCGAACTAGTTTGTGTTGATTCGTTGTCCATTTCAAGAATGCGATGCTTCCACGAGTCTTTCGCACAGGTCGTCCGTAATGGTGGGCCGTTCCATCTACCAGAGTAAAGCCAACTTTTCCGAACAGTTCCATGTTGCATTTGTATATGTTCGTCATCTGTGTCTTCGGCAAGACTTACGGCTGTCACTGAAATGAACGGTCTATAATGTTTATTTGCAATTCACTTCACCCTGTGACTTCCAAACGGCGCCTGTTCGTGATGTGGATGTAAGCAGCCTTGCACTGGTTGATCATAGTGGTTTCTGTCATTTAGTTTGCATCAAGTGGTATTACCCTTTGAACAACCCGGTCACCCGCTATCGCGTGTTTCGAAGAACTTAGGGTATGCGACTAGCTCGTCAAATGTTATAGGTGCACAGTCTGCTATGGTGGGTGTTAAGAAATTCATTTACTAGCGAAGTGGGCAAAACGAATCGCGCAGCGCTGTTCGATACAGTTTTCGGGTATCATCATCTTCGATATTGTGTAGACCTGCAGGTGTAACCGAGCATCAGCTGTTTAGAGTGAAGCTAAAATATTTCAGTTCACGTTGGCCGCAGCAAATCCATTGTCGCTTGGACGGTTCCGCATTTCTCCAATTAGGGACGTAGACTGCAACTTTACGATCTGACACCTGTGCGTTTCTACTCCTATATAACTTATATCAGCTCGTTCGCTTGTTGATACCCAATCACTTGATTCGTTTTAATAGCACGACTGTCAACCACGGTCGTTGCATGTCGAATAACCCCCATGAGTTCATTAGAAGTAAAACGTGTTTTGGCAAACAGTCTGTTTTCGGTTGTTCATCATCGGGCCAATTACATAACATCATGGTTGTTAGGCGAGCAAAATCAACGAGTAATTAATCACACAATTACGTCAGGTGGTTGTGAATTGACGGACAATTAGGTGACAACATTGACCTCCGGAGGTGTCAAGTCGGTAACAGGGGGACATGGTAATCGTAGGGCCTGAACAAATTTCTTCTGAGCGCACAACTGTGCAGGTCGAAAAAGACGGACGAATGTCCTTCCTGGATGTGGTATTGAATCGTCGTGCGGACGGTTCAGTTCAGAGGGTAATTCACAGGAAGCGGACTGGAACGGCCAGTATATTCAGGTTTTCAGTTGTGTATCTCTCAGACAGAAGAGAAACCTCGTTCGTAGTTTAACACACAAGGCATTGATCACACGATTGAAGCAGAAATGGTGATTTTATGGCGGATATTTGCAGAGAACGCTTACCCTGTAAACTTCGTGGATAGACATGGAACTGACAGAACCGAAAGTTAAGCTCTAATCGGCGGAAAAGAAGTTGGTTTACATAACACTAGACTGCAGAGACGAGGCGTTGGTTGAACTAGTGACCCCACATGACTGACCAAGGGCGAAATTAGGTCCATTTTGAGTGCACTTCTTGCGCACCTTGTTGATTCAGGGTACTAAGTCTCACCGGAAGTGGCTTCCCAGCCCACTCATCAATATGGAGGGGTCAAATTTTGCATCATGGCCACCGTAGGAGCGATCGGAATTTGGTTGCACAGTTGTGCGCTCGGAAGAAATTTGTTCAGGCCCTACGATTACCATGTCCCCCTGTTACCGACTTGACACCTCCGGAGGTCAATGTTGTCACCTAATTGTCCGCCAATTCACAACCACCTGACGTAATTGTGTGATTAATTACTCGTTGATTTTGCTCGCCTAACAACCATGATGTTATGTAATTGGCCCGATGATGAACAACCGAAAACAGACTGTTTGCCAAAATACGTTTTATTCCTGACAGTCGTAGTGTTCGATTTCCTCTGTCCTTACTGTCTTGTTTGTTAATTTCCTGCCATATATACATACGAAGCCTTTGTGGTTTAGTTTTCGACTCGTTTTTAATGAACGTTAACAACTATCTCCTCTCCTTATCGGGTTGAGAGTCGAGCCGCATGATTGATGGCGTATTTGTAAGCGAGACGATCAAATAGTCGGGTTGTCAACTAAGCCGTATACAGATCGAAAACTGGTCTCGGAGATTACCTGCAGCTGGATAAAACCACATGGTGGTCAGATAACGGGGTGATTGTGAGCTCTGACTACCTTGTCTGTTTCGTCGACTAAAGTGGGCTCTTGCTCACGCGGTTGAAGATCTCCTGATCGTTGTTGGTTGGAAATGCTATCTAACATGGCAGCACACCGCAGTAGGTGACGCCGCTCTACCCACAACCTCGGTAGCTCTCGTTAATCTTATATTGTCCATTCTGTTCTCTTTTTTGGTTGATAACTCTTCTCTAGTATATTCCTCATTAATCCTCCGATGAGCGGCTGTTCGAGGTACTACGCAAGCTCATGATCATTCTAGTTAAAGAATCATCGACACATCTCCGCCCTGTAGAGGAGGAAACGTGGCCGTTCGATTAAAACAACGCAGCTCTTCCCCAGCTGGTTTTAGTACCTACCCCGGCCGTGTACGTTATCTCCGTCATGTACATTGACCTCTGGCATCATTATCTAGAATACATAATGACAAATGTCTACGGAACTACTCGGATAGATATACTAAATGACCCACAGATAAGGCTCCATCTAATGAACTGCCGTTGCTGGGAAATTGAAAGAAAGAGAGGAGTAGCATACACATGCTATTTAGCTTTTTGATGTAGTTCTGCAAGCTTCTTGTTACTTCACTAACACGTGTTACTGTTTGAAGCATTCATTGATCGTTAACACGGAGGCGTAAAAAATGTACACAACCATTCAGCATTTACTTCAATACTATAAACAGTACTAGGTTTTAGATGGCGGTGCGTAACAACTGTAGTCTGTGTGGTATCTGCGAGTGAGAACCTCACTAATAACATATTCAGATTATTTCACGTTTTATTTCTCTTTTGGGTAGCGTGTTTCAGCTGCATCCTCAATCGCCCATTGGGCCTACTCACCACATAGCTTTTTATTACTTGTGTTTTCCGGAATTCCTTCACCGTTTTTAGCTTGAAGGAGCCATTGTGATGGTCACTTCTGATCACTGCGAATTGAGATGTCGGCTGTTTTCGAGATAGTATTTCGCTGTTCATTTGTTTACTTATCGATTAGAACCAGATGCCAATGACATCTTCCAGATAAGTTTGGGGGATCACTGCCAGTAGTGATAGATCGAACCTCATGTTCATCATCAACACTTGGACGATATAGAAGCAGTTAGTTCATTTAACCTACCCGAGTCTGGCATGAAGAGTCCACGGCTCTCACTCTCGATCCACTACACTTTCACGTACGTACACTGACCTGATCACTTAGGTGACCTTTGCCGAATATTGGTGGTTTTAAATTAATCGATTTTCACATCGACTCATCTCTCATCGGTTCGCTCAACTGGGCGACATATGTCGAACAGCATACACGGCATATGTTGCAAACAAGGCACTCAATATGATTTTGTTCAGGTTCTCGTCTATTAATATTAAGTTGATCCACCTCTGGTGAAGAGTAATTCACATATTCTTTTTTGCATGTTGTTGGTATACTCCACAGTGCATTCTGGCACCTGGTGACATGCTCTCCAGAGCGTCCGTTTTAGAGCTTAAAACGTCTACAGCTCCATACTACTGAGAATTCTTCGGTCGAAGTGATCTCGAAGCCGTTCTATAGAATTAAATTCGGCAGGCACTTGAAAAGGTCGAATTAATTAACCAATAATGTGGGACAATTTGAGCACCTGCGCAAAGGTGCATCGGTGGCGCCGGGAAAATATCGTCCTGAAATTTCTGCCACAATGACTCTACAGAGTTCGTGGACGTCAGCGTGTTTGTAGTAAGCCCCTGTAATTGGAACTTTTGATGGTATGAACAAGAAAAGTCAAATCTTCTCCTTGGCCATGTATTTGGGAATGTGCACGTCATCATTGGATCTTTCAGCAGAGTACTGTTCCACTCAGCATCGTGAGGTGAAATTCGGACCTATTAACCTAAATATTTTTGTTACATTGTGGAAAACACCAACGGCACCATCTTATCGTTGTTTGTTATGCTATGCTGCCTATTCGTCTATTGCAGCTTAACTGCTCTCTTAGAACCCGAGCAATATTTTTGTCTGAATGCGTGTTGATGGACGAAACGTATTAATGTTGGAAGGCCGCTGACAAACGAACCCATTTTCACGTGTATGTCACGCGGTCCTCCTGTAGATACAGTCACTTTGAGTACATTCAAGCATTTCGCTGTCCAAGCCGGACATTTAGGTTAGGTCGATTGAGTTACTGTCAGGGCGAATGAGTAGTATTCAGCGAAAGCCATGTGAGCAATGCGTACGATAACGCAAACAGTAACAACTCAGAGTGGTTGGATGGCAAATGGATGTCCCCAAGTGTAGAGCGGGTTGTGAAGGGGTTCTGCACACCTTTCATGTCAAGCTCGAACTGGTTGATCGATGCTAGCCGAAGGTATGTTCATTTGCGCATGCGGATATCTATAATGTTATGCGAGCCATGTGTATAGCCTACCACTAGTTTGCAGCTTAACAAGAGGAGTAGCCTTAAACATGACTGTCTCACATATCCATAAGACCGGTGATTGAGTGAACAAAATCTGCCCCATAACACGGGGTTTATTGTCTCTGTTAAATTTCATCTGATCTGATGAGCCCAAGCTAGAACGGAACGTCTTGCAAACTTTGGGAGTATACATCCGTCTTCCTGGCAGCCATTTGTTGAAAGTACTTCTACTGAACTGGTTTCATCATTGTACAAACATGGCACTAACTAAATCTATTCTTAGAGCCTCTTTTTCATGCTATTTTGACAGAATTGGGCGTTTGGATTTGGTTATCATTTCACAGGTAGATCGTCTGCGTCAGTCATCGAGCAGATCTTTTGTGCTGTATGGTGTGTATAGATTGGGCCTCTTCGTTCTTTCTCCTCTATGGGGCCACGCATGTTTGTTGCATTCGTACACATTAGTTTTCATCCTGTTCAGTGTAGAATTGCACCTACACTCACTTGTGTGCACAGGAATGCTACATGGCGCTTATTTGTTTCAACTGAATTTGTCCTATTAGTACGCACTGATCAGTTTCTTTTTGTTGGCAAATCGGGTGTTCGTATACTTTCAGCTGTAAACGACATTACCTTTCCGTATTGTCTATCATTGACTTCCAAAGATAGCTTTCTTCGGTGTGGTTTGTGTGACTTTGCTTTCCTGCTATATCTATTCCGCATGCGATCTCGTCTTTTCACCTGGACAATTATCCATCTCATTTCCACTCTAACTCTCTGCTCAGTTGCTCTCATTTCGACGCGCACGGAACAATTCCCATCTTATCTGAACTTTCAAGCAGGTCGCGCGGAAGCGCTCGGAACGTTGTGTCGTATTGTGTTGTACGGTCGTCGTAGCCAAATGGCACAGGAACATTTGGTTCGCTTCTACCTGTGTTTACATTATGGATTAGATACAGAGGCTGGGGTGAGTAGTCAGTGATCATTTACTGACCAGTTGAGAGTGGTTCTGTTTAATGTTTTTCTTCACGATTTCCACGTGTTCCTTTCTTGGGCATATCCACTGATTTAAGGTTCTATGCTAAAGTAAACTGGTCTGATGTATTTAGACATAACTCGATGGTATTGAATAGCATTCCATAAACAAATGGGTCACCCAAGTTGCTGAAATCAGACAGCCTCAAGTTGTAATCAATGTGGATACTTTTACATGATGTCACTTGAAAGTAACAGTTGCTTCTGATGTTGATTAGTTATTTTAAGTTTGGATACCTTTTTTTGTCTACTTTTTCTTTCGCTCTGGCAACTTATTCAAACTGCTGTTTACCAGATTTAAAGTAAATAACTTGGTTAAATCATCACTAACTGCTCTGTTTATGTATATCAAATCTGTTTACCTCCGGGTAATTTTTGAGGGTGTATATTTGATGTGTTGTCACACGTAGACAAACATCTCTTACCGGTCATCATGATCAATCCTCCGGCTTTGTTATTCGTTTGCTATTGTTGTTGATCTATCTGTAATACTGGAAATTAGGGACTTCGAATAGCCCTAGAAATCGTACTCGAATTGAAACCTCCCATGCAAGCAATAAGCAGAAGACCTCTTACTAGTTGCAATAAGCAGTTCATATTCGTGCGACAAGAAGCCGAATTTATGGATGTACCACAGTATTGAGTAAATCATAGTCACTCATTGGCTGATCATATGGATACATACAAAGTCACAAACTGAACGTTACTGGATGCAATACGGAACAAAAAAATAAGCGAATAACAGAAAGCGTAACACTGAGATTGTTCGTCCAATCCTGATGTAGTATCTTCAACGCGACGTTTGAATTGGTCTCTTGTTAAAACTCCTATTGTGTCGGGGTTTGGATAAGTGGTGAATCGAGTAGATTTTCATCACACTATCTTTCAGTATAATATCTATCAATTCGCTCCACCTTAATCGAGGAAACTTACTGCTCGGCACATGTCACAAAAGACTAACCGTGGTTCGATAGAATATGGACTTTTATAAAATTATTTGCGTTGAGTGTTGGGATTATTATCCTTTCCGTTTCCCCATTTAATTCGTAAGAAGTCTACTTCTCAAGTAGCTTAGTCTCGATCAACCTCGTCAGTTGCAGTCGATGATGTGATGTTCGGTTTCAATAGACCCCAGTTTCCAAACTGAACCCGGCTGTATGTTTCTTCGTTCTGTCTTTTATTTCGATAATCACTGTATCCTATCAACCGTGCCGCTATTCATAGTTCACTGAGCTGATGTCAGTAATAGAAATTGTCCCTTTTTCGTTGTTTCATGCTAATCGACACTGTTGACATCCAACTATGCTATCTCGTATTTCGGTTAGGTTGTTTCTAAATATCCTTTTAGTGTATTATAAACCGCCTATACAACTCTGTGGTATCTGGCTTATGTACATTTCAAAGTTCTACTTTCTACCATTTTCGAAGGCATTTTTTGGCCTTCATTTAATTCATTCTGCATTCATCAGTGTTTTTTAACTTCACCTTTTTGTATCTCATCTTTATAGCGCAATGATTACGTTCTGTCCACCGTACTGTTTTTTGCCACGGATCTGTTGCGCGAGGATTTACCAGGAATCAACATCCTTCTTCCGCGCGTGTTTGCCGCTTGTCAGTTAGTATTTCGCGATGAGAATATCATGTGAGTTCCTAACACTCCCTTGTGTGCAACTGTCTCCTTATCTCACTAATACGGAAATGTTGAGTTTACTTAATCATCTTCTGGTTGTTTTCAATCACTCCGAGGCTATGCTCGTCAGTTTGTTTATTCCCTTTGTACTCAGTTCCGTTGATTTATTTCTTTTCAAACTGTGTGCGAGTTGGCCACTCAGGTTGGAATGATTAAATGAAACAGCATAAGTGAAATGATTGGAGGCGGCTGGCCTTCAACAGCAATAAGTTATTTGATACAAGTACCGTCTACTACTATGACACTGTACAGCATATCACAAGGCAGTCGTTAGTCATCTCAATTGTCAAATCGAAAACCTCATCTCCACCCACACCTTGACGCGGGGCTGACAAACGATTGACCCCTTACGGTAGGCTACCCCTGCAGAATAGGGAACCCGGGGACAACCATACGTCCTCATGCGAGCGAGTGGGTGGGTTGATCCATTTAGTTATCAAGCTAGAGGAATGCATTAATTGTGTTACGCTGTGGACTGAAACACAATCACAACTCAGAGGTATGCAGAAACTTTCGACCGGTTAATCGTTGTCAGAACGTCCTGTATTCCTGTTCGTATTGCCTGCAAAATTTATGCCCACCGGAAGTCGATTTGCACTTACGTTGTTCGTTTTCAGAGCATCGCAACTTACTGTATTAGAGAATGAACAATTTATCACTTCGTCATCCGCAGGTTACAGCAATTTTCATCTTTGTCAGAGTCGTCTGTTAAAAGTAGCCTGGCTGTGGACTGATCAGGTACTTTCTGAAAGACGGGGTCCTGTTTTTAATCTTCCTGTCATCGACTCTGTCAGATTTATGCGAATTAGCATTTCAGCACGTAGTAGGCTGACTGTCAATAAAAAGGTCTCAATGTTGTTGGTTAAAGCACAAAACGATGCATCACTTGGTACGTGTGGCAGGTTTCAAGCATATGTCGCTTTTTGCTTTGTATGTAAGCAGCTACTGTGAAACTGAGTGATACTTTCCCACAGGAGACCGGAATACTTGACAATGGATTTGTTGAGAAGAGCCGCCATACATCAGCTTATGGCTATGGTCTGTATTCCTGCGCAGTTTGAAGGTGCAACATTGCGATGTAAGTTTTCAGAAATGTTGATGATATGTCGCTTGGTTTTTTTTAATATAAACTTTGCATTTTCACCTTAATTATTTCGTAGAAATTAGTATTGGCTTCTGGACGATTTAAATCGAATTTCATATTGAAATATTCCAGGTTTTTTTGCGGGTTGGAGAGCCATAACAGGTTCGCCCGTCTTGTAACACCAGACTGCTTTGTTTAGGTGTTTCACTTTACTCACCCTAAACGACAAAGCGATTTAACACACTCAGAACTATCTACTTTCGTCGGTAGTTTCGAATCGCATCTTATCACCTAGCTTAACTACAATTTGGCACGATTAAGATTTCTCAATTGTGTTTTACCTCAGATTCAGTCCACTGATTGTTTGGATACAACATATCCGTTCGTGCTGATTACAACTACGAACGTTGGTATCTAAAGTATTTCATCTTATTCTTATGCGCATTCTCATATTGACCGATTTCATTCTTGGTTGGGCTCGACATGTCGAGGCAGCCAGATTGTAGCTCGAGTCGAAAACTTTCATTTTAATAACCGAAACCTGCAGCTACTAGCCTTGTGCCCATTGTATACACGAGATGATTATTATATGACTTATACTTGCCTCACTCCATGACCCTTCTATAAAAGCTATCATCCTTAGGGTCTGAGCCTCAGATACAGGTAACATCTCCAGATTGCTGGTTCGAACTTGAGTCCACCTCTTTCACCATCGTTCGCCGGAACGAAGCGTAATGACACTCTCTTCTCTAGAAACAATAAAGTAATTTTGTGTTCATCATTAGCTTCTTAACACTTCGTTAGGTTGGTCAGCACAATCCATCCAGTGGCCTTTGTTTGTTTCAAGTGACTGCGAGTGACAAAAGTTGAAATGAAGTTCGATACTTAATTTCGTACCAGTACACACCATGGTATGGCCGGTTTCTTCCTTATTTGCATTGCTCATCAGGTAGCTCTAGCTGGACTGTGATTTTAGCTTCTGGGTTTTAGTTCCTAGTAGATTATCTCTAACTGAAAACCTTGGATGTTTGTTTATGATTTATTTACACGTTTCCCTATCCCTAGGTGGATTTTTCATCCATTTAGGATTTGTCTCTACGCTGAAACGTCTGTATTTTTCTATTTTCTGTAGGCCTCGTACCCATATCCAGCAATGCCAAAGATCCGGTAACACTGTCTACTTTGAAGAATCAACTGGCTTACTTTTTGTGCGAAATACTGGAACGCGAAAAAGATCCGGTTAATTTTCAAATGTTGTTGAGTAGGTTTGCTCGTTTATCCTATGATTCTTTGCATAATAACTTCGATCATTGACACTTGTCTTCTTGGCTGTTGGATACTAGCATTCTATTTGATTAAATGCTACGATGTCTAGTGCTTTTTTAACAGTCCAGTTTTGTCATTGGTACTACTGTACGTCTGTTGAGCAACCAATTGAATAGTCATGAACGTAACTGTAATGATTGGAAGGCGAGAACGTTGAGCATATCATGTCTGGTTCATGCTAAGCAAAGGATGCCAACTGCTTTTATTCCCCTTCTTTGTTAAATTTACCAATGCAATCAACCTCATGTTTTCTGATCTTACGGCTTTTAGCTCTTTCTGATAATTTCTTGTGTTAATCGTATTCTACCTTATTTATCAGGGCGAATAAACTTGATGTGTTTTTCGATCAGAAATACCCTTTAATTAATCCACAGCAACCTCATCTGCCAGCACTCGTAGAAAGTGCATTACATCCGTGTGTTCACTGACTTTTCTTTATCATAAAAGCATGTTTTCTATTCATCTACAAGAAGAAAAGTATGATCGTTTTTTGAAGTGTACCATGTATAAGATGCGGAAATGTGCACATGGTCGTGACCTATTTTGTAAGTCGATTCTTTCAGAATGCTTTTCCATTATTTTTTTTTAGAACGTGTCTCAGTAAACCTCGCTGTTTGTCTATATGATCACGCTAATGCTACTTTGACTTGCATCCACACTGACTTGCGCTCGAGTTTCAAATATGCAGGAACAGTTCAGTAGTCATCAGTCTTTGTTAAACGAATCAGGATTTTTCTCTGTTTATTTGCCCCTTGACCATTTCGGAGTTTTGCGTGATAACTCCTGAACCATGTTGAACCGTTACTAAGCCGTTATGTTTTGTGCTCCTCTAGTTCAATGTATAGCCCAATCAAGTGTACGTGCGTTGTAGTTGAGTTCTATACATTGATAAACTATCTCGGGGCCGTACCGTGGTAGACAAGAGAGGGACATGTTGGTTTGTTATGGTTGACCCACACGCGTCAGGCATGTTTATAGAGCACATTGTCATCGGTTTACTGCACAGGTGAAGATGATGTGGGTACATACCTTTTTCTGGTTCGGCTTAAAACCTTGGTTGACGCTTGATGGGAATGCACAAAGGTGTCTACGGCTTGCTCGCCGTTTTCTGATTGCCAAGCTTACCGAAATTGGATTGAGTCGGATGAACGAATAAAGATCACTACGGGGCCGCGCAAGACAATAATTGCACTGCCTATAGCATTCGATCAACATACAGGCTTGTGCAAAGCTGCGTGTGCACAATCTAGCCAGCCTGACCGACCTTCTAGCGATAGCACGTATGACTGCGGGGGTGACTGGACTGGTGACCGGTTTTCATTAAAACTCGTGAGCGATCATCACTGAGACACCAGTAACAATTACAAGGTGCGCATTTGAAGATTAGGTCACCCCAATCAATATACTGAGCAACGTTCCACTCTGTCCGCACTGCTGTAGACGATCCTATTTGGCTTCTGTCCAACTGTCACTACGATACGATGTTTTCCTTCTCGCTTAACAGGCACGAGTTTAGCACTTTTGGAAGATATGGCCGCAGATGAACAAACTACTCCGTTGCGTCACCTGACCGTCCGGTCGGGAGATGATCGACTGAATCACAAACGCCTACGTAAGTTTACCATTCCGGTCACCCTGCCTAATAACTTGCGGACACTGCCATAATTTTAAGGGCAAAATTTCGTGGGTATCATTTTTAAGCATAAGTTTATCCACAATTAGGAAACCCATCTTTATTGTTGAACAGTGCTTGTTCGCACTTTGCGTACTCATTTTGTCACTTTAAAGATATTTATTGGAAAAGTTTTTGTTCTCACGTTAAGAATGGTTTGTGCTTACAAGTCCTAATGGTTTGTACACTCGTGAGGTATGCTGAATTCGCCTACTCAAAAATACCGGGACAGGTACCCTGTGTCATACGATTGGCGGTCAGTGTCATTATTTTCAATCTACTTTGTATGGTCATTAAAGTTTTCGATGGAGACACCGACTAGGAAACACGATCAACGCCTTGATTACCGGCCTTCTCTAGTTTGGTTACTTGTAGGTGGCAGGTGACCCACCTCATCTTGTACACCTTGCCGAGTTGGTGAGAGATGTTTTTGGTATCTAGTGCCATTTGATCCAGATCCAATACGTTGAGGTGTTAAGTGCGATGGGAGGGGTTGTCTCGTTTAGGCTGACACCGACACCTGCGGTGAGTACAGTTGTAATAATGTGACAAACGTAAAATAGAGCAGTGTCTTCCGGTTCAAATGGCAATCGGATAATATCCAGATGTATGTAACTAAACTATTTTAGCCTAATCTGTAAGTTCAAACCTCATTATTAGTTAACTGAATCAAAAGCCAACAACCATAGCGTTTCGCCTGCTACTTGAACATACAGTGCCGCTCCGTTCGTCGTCTCTCACAGCAGATGGCTTTCTGGGCTTACCGCATTCACACAGTCATTATTATGGGAAAAGACTGGACAGATCTCTTTCTGTCGTTGTTCCATTGTGCAGGCCATAGCTCGGATTATACTGGAGACCGGAAATTCTCACACATCTACATGCTATCTTGGTTGAGGTGGCCTACCTGTAGTATACTTATAACTTGTGTGAACACTTTCATCACTGTGTTACCACATCTGTTCAAAAAATTTACTCTTCGAATCCATGGACCTTTCCTGAGCTTGGACTGAATAATAACATCTCATGTATATACTTATTCGGTCCGACTTCAGCGTATGCCGCGAGTTTTGTGCCAACCTGAGAAACCTCTTTGAATTCGCAGCTGTCAAATTTTTCCGTCACATGATTTAGCGGTCATGTCTTCGAACTCTGCCCGTTAAATCATGGATGCACATTTTAGTTCTCCCGCTTGCCAACCAATAGTCAGTGTTTCAATCATAGTAGCAAATCTCCGGCTTCATTACATTCTAGCTTATCTATTTGTTCCTCTTCATCAGAATGAATTTCCCTTTCTTCCTGATAATATTTCGCCCGAAGCCGATTCTGTCACAGTAATTAACATTACTTCTGTTGTTTGCTGCACGTTTCAGACACCGCTTCCAGTTTGTTCAACACTCTGGTCCCTTGTCTGTGCTCGTTACTAGTTCGTGAGTGGAGCTCCGAATCCACTGCACAGTATTTGTTGGAAGTTCTTTGTGCAATCGCATTCGTGCGTGTTTCACCACCGGATCCCATGATTTGTGAGTACGGTTAACTGGTTTTCCTCTCTACCGCTCGTATGCGTGTGCCCAATTTCAAATATCCTCAGCTGGTAGCGTAGTGTTTTATTGTGACTATTTCTTCTTCGTTGGTAGTCGGATTGCTAGTTCGACTGAACAACCCTTGCTAATCCAGTAAAATAATACTAATCATGAGCTCGCGTTTCGCATCAGAGTAATTTAAACCAAAAATTCATATTAAACTGAGCCACAGACGACGATTGGATACCTAGTTACTGGACGTGATATCAGAAATTCAATGACGGTAATATAGCTCATGACTTGGGTGCTCAAATGGCTGTTTCTTCGTACTCTCTTGTCTGTTAGAAGTATTTACAGTAATACTTTATCGTTAGGTTGTGCCGTATTCAGCATTCGTTCAAGTGATTTTACACAGACATTATTGGTTTATCGTTTGAAGAATTTCCGGTTCCGTCTATACTGTCTTTCGCACCAACACCATTGAGGTGCCACAGCTCTGTTAATAATGTTGTCGATTCTGTTGTTTTTCATGACAGATCGCGAAACAGTGCGTCAGATCTGCGAGTTCATAACCAACCAATGTCAACGTCAGTCCAAATACCACAAACGACAACTGCATAGTGTGATTGTCGCCGCTTTCTCCTGTCTGTCCGTGTGGCTTGTGGAATATGCGCATTTCCTGTTGGTCGATTCCGATTGCTTACAAACGATCATGGGCACGATTGAGCTAGGGATATGCGGTCTTAAGTCAAAGGTTTGTTCGTTTTGTCTCACGCACAATCACTCAGTGGCAGCACATTCTGAGCTTAGTGCGTTTTTCATTCTCTAACTTTAGTGCCACCCAAAATGTCACTTAGTACTCACAGAGAGAACATACATATAGATTGAACATCACCCACAAATGCTCGCAGCTGTCGCATTCTCATAGACCTTCCAGTCGGTCCCTTTCGAAAAGAAGCATTAGACTCGATTTTCGCTCTCATGCCAGGAATGCGACAGCTGCGATCACTTGTGAGTGATGTTCAATTTGTATGAAAATCAAAATCCCCTACTACTCATCAGGAATGTAAATAGTGGTATCCGTGTCCGAATAAGCCCGTTCTGATAACTGAAGTCAGAAGACGTTTGTGCTTATGTGTACTGTTGGTGGTTTCAACTATACACGTCCGTCAGACCGAAAGGAATAAGACTGAGGAGTTATGAATAGAAGGTCATGCAACATAACTGCCCAAGGTTGTTTGGAAAATAACCATAGTCGAAATATAGTCACTCGATATCATTTCAAAAGCAATGGTAAAAATGTTGAGCGATTGATAAAAATGAATGTTAGCGTAAATTATCATGATGCTTACAATGGACAATCGGACGGTATAGATGGATAACAGTAGTAAGATAAACGTAAGTAAATTACTGAATGAAAATAGTGAATGCAGAGTATAAGGTAGACTCATTCACGAAAAGAAAAGATTACTTGGATGAGGATAAGACACTGAAAAGAATTGTGTCAAATGAGTGAACCTGTCTGCTCTTAATGCACGTGGTGCTTTTCTCACAGGTCAACTGCGTGTGTTTAATAGACTACCGGTCCTGGATGCCTAGATTCGTGACCAAAAGAGCGGGTAAGCACTATGGTTTGCACTCAGTTTGATGCCAAACTTAACAGACTTTCTCCGATTCAGTGAGCAGCCTTGTCAGGTGGTCTGCTCGTTGCACACTCTTAAGCTTGTGCTTAGTTCAGACCACATTGATTCCCTACGTTGTAGTATTGTGGATGCCTATTGCCATATTTTTATTATTTCGTTAACAGAGAAAAAAACTTAACAACCATTCACCATTATCTTTGATTATTGGCATGCCTGAGACCGACACATCATCCCAAAGATTTCCTAGATTTTAGGTAAGGAAGATGGCCTCGTTTACGATTAGTCTGGTGCTTGTGCAAAACACCGGATCATGTCTGTGAAAGGTGTTGTCATTTTCTTCAAATATAGTTCGTGTCATACTCCAGCACCAACGAGTAAGCAACGAAGAGGTTAGGAATCGGGTATTTGGTAGTGATTGTCAAGCGAGTTCTTTTGTTCAATTCTTTCATTTACATAGACTTAAATGGTTAAGTCATATACTAAGGATGCCAGCTAGTCGTCTACCACACCATGCACTCTTTGTCGATGCTGCAGCTGACTGGCTTAAGGTGCGAGGCGTATCGATGATGACCTGACATTGGGAAATGAGGTCGTTCATGAGGAGGTTGGCCGCTGTAGATCGGGTTCGTCTCCGGGATTGGGGTGCACGTGACTTACGGAGTCTGTGGCTGCAGGCTATAGGTGAGATGGTGACTAATCGGGCCCAGTGGCGTGGATGTTGTTGTTGTTTGGTCGAGTTGTCTGTGAAGTGAGTGCATTTAATGACGCGGGGCAGTGAAAGTCGTAATGAGGTTGTCTTGCTGATGACGCCTTACTTTTATCTACACTGGTTGTTTGTTTGTTAGGTGTAGACACCTTGATGTTGAATGTGTGAATAAAGATGTAGCTATTTGTATTAGTTAGGCCTCTCCCCCTCCTCTTCTGCTTTTTTCATTCCTGCACAAGATGTGCTTTTTTCTTGATAGCTGTGTGGCAGTTAAACATTGGTGAGAACCACCGATGTATTACTGTGTATGATGATGAGTGTGTTTCGTTGTTGTCTTGTTACCGTCTGAACCACCGTTGAAATGAAAGAACCTTGACGCACGTTTTTTTGTTTTCTCTTCAAGCACTAGAGATATTGTTGGAAATGTCAGTCGTGTTCACCCCAAACTTATGTAATAATATATGGGACTCATTGTAGTATTTCGTCGATGACAAATGTTGTACAGGTTGCATCCAACGGTTTTGCATGACACATTTATGTCGTTATCGGAATTATCCGAATTCGGATGACCGCACTAGCATATTTATCTTAACAAAATCAGGTTATCTGTCGGGATTCTGTTTTTTTCCCCTCGTTATCACACGCCTGGATAGTTTTGCTCCGCAACCAACATTTTTGTTGAGAACTCGCCTTGTTCGTTTTAAAGAATAATGGTTTGTTGCAAGACGAAGTTTTGTCTTGATTTATCCCATAATCATGCAGAGATCAGACGGGTTCACATGTATGGATAAACGGACGATTTTGTGGTTGCGCATGTGGCTACAAGATACCTATAGTTTGAACCTCATATCATTTCTCAACAGCTGAAAAATCAAGTTATTCAATAGCCCAGACTTCTGCGTCCGGTAATTGTGTAGATATTTTGAGTCAACCTAAATTGTGACATGCTCTTTTCTTGACAACTTTGTACATCGTTTGTGTGCGTTGCTTACGAGGGATTGTAACATGGTATCATCTATCAAACTCAATTTCGATGCCTAAATATTTCCGTTTTTTTTACTGGTGAGCAGTTGGAGATTTTGGTTCCTACACGCTACGTACTATTTTAAAGCGCCATAGTCCACTTTGCATTGACTTCTCCATATAACTGGAAAATGAGAGCATTCTTAGTTTGCTACACGAATTCGATTTCCCTAAACTGATGAGAAGTAGCGTATGTTCCACACAATGTGTGTTTTATTGTCACATGTGCGTACAACAAATAAGTCTTTATCTGTATAGGTAAGCAAGATATGCATACCTTGTGAGTGTATATTCATGCGATGGACTGTGTGTAATAACAACCTTATCGTTGAACCCTTAATTTGGTTACTACGAAAATACATTAATGAGCTCGGATTCTGTCTCTGTTGTGGCAACAGAATCGTTTTAGGTAATTTCCCTCTTGTCGATAGACCCTAGTTTTTTTTCCTATAATTCCTAAAAGTTCGCCAAAATGATGAACATTTTCAGTCAATTTATGGTTGATTATCAGTAATAAAAAGTTACCTTGACCACTGATTTACCAGGGACTTCTCATGCTATTAGTAATTTGAACGGAGTTAAAGTATCTTTCTGGTGTTTTTCGTGGTACATTTACATTAATTTACCAATTCGTTTCATCGTATGTCTTTCCGATCGTGTAATGCTGTCCATACATGCTTTTTCATTGTGGTTTCGAAGAAGATATTCAAATACAACTGTGTTCCGTACGACGTCTCAGCCAATTCGGCAGCTATCCTATATTTAACTGTATTACTAAATTTTTTGCGTCAATTATTTCTTATGTTATTGCCCTACCTTTCAACTCGTATTTATAGAAGAGTAGAGTTGTTCGTGTTTTCTTGAATAGCAACTAAATGCAGAAATCATTAATAGCAGCTCAGGGATTTGTAATGTTTCAAATTAAGCACCATCCACGCTCGATCGCACTCTTCACATTCGGATAATCCTTTTGGTTATCGATTAGATTGAACAGTGCGTTTATGATTACTCTTCGGATAAACTAAACACTATTTACACAAGGTTATGGTTGAACGTTTCGGGTATGATTATTCGGTTATGCCTGATGCGAGGTTACTACTATTGTGATTAACACACCAATCTCAAGCCCGAGGATTGGAGCGCGAATTCCGTTCCGATTGAGGATATCCACTACTGATGAGCTCTGATAAAAGCAAAACTCGAGTCTAGCGCTTCCTTTCGATGTGGGTCAGCCGAAGAGCTGCGATCAAGTGTGGGTGGTGTTCAATTTGAAATAAACACAGAAATTCTGTTTTACCGTACTTAGTTGAATTTCAAGTTCTCGTACAGAAATCAGGAAGGAATTATAGACAGCAACGCTACGCGCACATTTGTAAGTATTCTTGTGATCTGTACTCACTTTTGCAGTATTATTCTCTTTGTCATTCCGAATAAAGAGGTTGCAATAGTCTCCTTGAAAATTCGTAACCTTGGTGAAGAAAAGGATTGCACTTGGGGTTACTGTAAGCTTTTAATCGGCTCATCTGTTCCCTAACCTATTTTAATACGCACGTCATAGCCTAATAATCAACTTCTGTCATAATTAATATGTTGTCGTTTAACGATATTCACCTGCGCAAATTCTTTAGCTTTTTGATTTGTTATACTTTGTAGCCTGGCCCACCAAAACTTCCGATACCAAAGAATGAGAAAACACCAACACCAGCATCAAAACGCGTACAGGATGCGGCTGAATCTTGTCTAGCTGTGCTCATGTCCCTGGCCGGGACATTTCCAGGTCCAGCTGGAGTCGCCACTACTTCATCGTTGATCACTGAAGATCAATTAGTTCGTTTGCTGGTTCCCCCTGATGCTATTCAAGATATGCAGGTGCTTCAAACGCTCCGTTCATGTTTTCACTATTATTGGTCTGAACCAGGTGTTTTGTTAGGTATATTGGAATTAGACGAATGTTACAAGTTTCTGCATTCCAAGGGATTCAAGAAAGACTGTTCAGAAATGTGGAAACTGCCCGAAACTGTTCTTATAATCCGTGGAGCATTCGGACGTCATTTATGGGCTGTACGAATGCGTCAGTTACCAACACACGGTCCAGATGCGGCCAAAGAAGCCGAATCTATTCAGCCAACCAGTCCACCCCGGCCAGAACCGTGGGGTTGTTTCCTAGAACGACTGATCTCCACGGTTGACCGGAATGAAACTACTGAGGCGCTAACATTCCCTGCCAGTATCAAAGATATTCCCCTGGTTGATGCGTAAGTACATCCAAATGGTTCATATACGTCCACGTTTTATTGCCGGTGCGATAATCTCTGTATGTATTGTTGTTTCTCAGACCGTACACATGTGCGCTCCATGACCATGATTGCCATCTTTTTTCTTCGTTGCACAGAGACTATACTATCAGTTCTTTGGAACAGGTCGGCGGTGCTCCTGGGAGCCGTTCACGGGAACAAATCAACAGCCTCAAAGCGATTGTTGCTACTCAATCCAATCATGCGAATGAAGTTGGCCGACAATGCTTGAAGCAGCGACTTGCCACGGCCTACCCGGATCCCTCAACAGACCTGAAACCTCCTGAGTGCGTTTTTTTAAAACCTAGACTTTCATATCTTTCTTGTCTGACCGTTTTGGTGCAAGATGTATCAATGAGGAATATGTACCACGAGATACTGGAAACCCTTGATATTCTATATTATGCTTTCGTTCCACCCATGACCCTCTGCAGAGTGAAAACATCCTTCCAAGTTGCACGATTATTACTTATGCACCTGGGCTATCTGTCGGTCAACACATTCCATATGGTCGAGCCTGATCTGCTGTCCGGACCAAATGTAGACAGAACTGTGCCAGAAGCCGCAACCATAACCACCCAATCCGTAAATCTAGTCGGATCTGCTCCGCCCACTACGCTTTCCACTTCTTCAGTTCTATCGGATCGTGAGCCTTTATTTCAACCGATGCCATCGTTTTTCCACCTGGACTCGAAAAACCCCGAATTGCATAAGATGTTAAACGCACTGGATCGGTTACCCACTCGTACTGGGGACACACTGCTTGTGTTCTATGTGGCAGCCGGTCAAAACAAGTCGGAAGACATACTTGCTAATATGGTACGCTCGCATTCTGCTAGATTTGTGCAGTATTTCGGCAGTTCATTTTGGTTGTCTACTCACCATTTTGGTCACCTTCATTTTCCACTCATATAAGTTTCAGTGGAAGACAACAAACAATTTTCGTGTTTCATTTTCTTTGATATACTGCCTATCCAAGGCCTCTTGTTTTACATCTATTTTGCTGCTCCTCTTGTCTTTCAATCGTCGTTTGTTTGTTTGATTTGCACGAAGCGCTATAGAACCTTAAATAGGATGCATTTTGTAGTCTTCAGAACACTGAACGGTTGTGGCTATACTATGTATAATAAACTTACCTTTGTTGTCAAATTAAAATTGCAGAAATCTTGGTCCGAACTGCCTAGTGAGTTCCACGCCTTCTTGCAGGGCTTGGGTGCATTGGTTGAGATTTCCAAGCATCCCGGTTGGACTGGCTGTCTAGAGACGAGTTATTGCGCTGTCGACAATCGCATCGGAATGTGTGCGGATGCGACGCGATTAATGTTCGCAAGCAAAGTACCCGATTGTGCTCCAGACGGACATCGGTTTATTCTGTATACGGCAGATGCCATCAGCGAATTCGCTTGCATATGCCCGTCAGATTTTCCCCCATCGTCTACCATCGCTGACGAAAGTCGGTGTGGCGTGACCCAAAAACGGCCGTCAACCGATTATACTGGTAAGTCATTTTTGTCTAGAGATCACTGCACCGGTTCTCTTCGTACTAGTTTTTGCATTTCATCTGTTCCAGACTGATAGGTGATAGTAGCAACAGTCGCTATGCTTGTTTGTATTCGGAATGTTTTCAGGATATCCATTCGCATTTTGTTGATTGCTTGATACTCTCTTTAATGGGGTTGTTCTTCCTTTTACGTGGCAATCTCCGTCGAAGTTCACTTATTGATAAACACTTCACAATTAATGCTTGATGTTTACAAGTTGGCCACAGAGTCGTAAAATTCACGAACGTTGTATATTTTTAACCCATGGTTCGTTCTTGGGTTTTGGAAGCTCACGCGTTACTTTGTTTCGGGCAGCCCGTACTTGTTTTGTGGAATATAGTTACTGTATGCGTAAGCATATCGTCACTTTGATCACCATCGGATAGCCAGATAACTCTGTCTCTCAGTGACACCAGAAGAAAATTGATTGCTATATGCGCTTGCACAATACACTCGCGGGTTCTCCTATTAGCATGGCTAATTGTCCACAGGACAGTTGCTTTGTTTCTTTCGAAGACTATTCAGCTACATATCAAAGTCTGTGACCAGTCGGCAACGATTAATTACTATGCAGTTTTCCTGATGGGCCCAAAACGTTTTCCAAAGTTTCACAATGCAGAAGATATGTTTGTAGTTTTTCTATATTTCCAAATATTCTCCTCCTCCTACATTTTTCTTTATGGTGCGACGTTTATTTTTCCAGATATGTTTAAAATAAAGCACATGCACACTTCGGGGCCCGTGCACAGTGGCTGAGTTACATCAATGTCATGTGGATAACATTGCAACTTGCGTAGTGTATTCCTTTGACTGTCTTATTCTAAATTACATGATCGAAATGTCTATAAGTATTTTAATATTTCATATGACTATATTTATATATTTATTTGGATTTGTAATTTACAAAGGCGTGAATTCCAAGGACTGGTGGACACTAATAACGAGTCCTTTTCGGTGGACTATTGATTAGGCGTAAACAGTGTATATATTCACACGCGATGATACATTGTATGCACAATAATTCCCGATTTCATGTATTACTTTGAAGTTCGGCTTTTCGTGAATCTTAGAATTATTTACTATTTTGTATTGTTTGCAAAGAAAAATCATGGTTCCAAAGACTTGTGGATCGTAGTAGTGTACTTTTTGCTTCCTTATTCATTAAGAGTACTAACTAAGGTTTTTTTGATGGGATAAAACGTGTTCAAAAGCATTGGATTCAAACAAACAATTATGGTTGATCTGATCAGTTATGAAACTGATCTTGATAGTCCTTTCACTTAACATATCGTTTACCCTTTTTTTTTAGACCGATGTCATTTCAGTCAAATGTCATTGTGTTTGACAGTTTGGTTCCCCCTAATGTGAGATCAGTGGGACAGTAGATCACATGCTCGCTTCACGAGCCCGGTGACGGGGTTTTGATTCTCAGCTGACTTTAGGGTAGGGATGACTTATGAGTTGTAACAAGAATCGTGTTCCTCATCGTAATACTCAACGTTTCAATCACCTCAAGAGTGCCATAATCGAATGTTATGCAAAAATAAAAACTACGCTCTGTGTACTAATGGTAACCTCACAAGGTCAGCTGAGCGGGGCCCTATAGTGTGTTGCACATCGACATGTAACCCACCAAACCCAATGGGCTAATAATGTCGTGACGCAAATGTGACACGGCTATCTGATTTTCCAAATTAAATTTCGCACTGTCGTGAAACATTTATTCCGTCCAAGTCGTTCTACAAACTTTTGTTAGATTCATGTTAGCACCTCCCTTTCCTTCGTTTTACTCTCTTTTCTTTATATCAGAACAATTTAGACTTTTAGTTTCGGATTGATTTGGACATTTTCCCAGAACTATGTTGTTAGGACGCGCTGCCATAACAACGGTTACTAACACGCTTCTGACTGAAAATAATGAAATTTCAGAACCTATTCCTTCCCGGAAATGCTGCACTCATAAGATTAACGCCCTATTGTACAATTTAAGCCTTTAGGAACGTGCATTCTTTTGTAGTGCCAAATCCGAACTGCAACACAGCAGTATGGTAAGGTTTCAACCGCTGACGAAAAAAGATGAATACATTGAGATGTTGCCGTTTCGTGTAGTTTTTCTCAGTCGTGCGCGTCAAACACTAAAATATACATGACATGCGGGTAGCAGCAACGGTAGAAACGGCTATTATTGGGCTTTACACGAGAGAAGCGACTGTTGTCAGTTCTATGGCAAATGAATTACCTGATGCGCATGTTGGGCCGGATGGCGATTATTGATTATTAACAACACCCGGACGCGAACAATTTTCGGTTTGCAGTTACGCAGTAGCACGTAGAACGAGTTGACCAGGTCATCGACGTAAACATGATGTGTTTAGTATCGAGTGGCTGTTGACTCAGAAGATTTTTCGATCTTTGAATCACTTCTCTTGTTTATAGTCCAATTTTGACGGTTTCTACCGTTGTTGCTATCACATGTTATATAAATCTTACTATTTTTACTTTCGCAACTGAAGAATGAACAAAATGTTGACGTCTCGCCATATATATAGCCCTTTACTACTGATAAAAAGTCCAACCCTTTGAGGATGCATTTTGCATACTCTGTGAGTCATGCACAAACCTGGTCTGTAGTCGATCTTTTGACCACAACCATTCATCCCACTTTCATGTTCCATCGCTGCACGACCGCCGCTACAAGTCAGGCTGGAATAAGTATAGTTCCCAACACAGTGATCGCAGTCGCATTGGTAGATTGTATCCCTTTTAGCAGTAGCCCTTGAGCCATCCGTCTGACAGATACTGTTAAAGTCCGTTCCAGAAGAAAAATTGTCAGAAATCCTTTCAGTCTGTCTGTTTATATCCTAGCTGACAGTAATGATGTCTGTTAAGGACTTCTTTTATTAAGATCTGGCCGCCCTCCTCCAGTTAACACATGGTTCGGATGTAGTCATTCTGTTCAGGGATGTGAACGCTCAGGTCGGCCGCCTTTGTGAAGCCCCGTTTCGTTTGAGCGATAGATTTAGGATAGCATCACATCGCCCGGATAATCGCGGGCGCTTGTTGTAACTTTGCGCTGAGTATAACCTATTTTTAGACAGTACTAGTTTTAGACATCATGCAAATCATTGTTATATTTGGCGCTCTCTTCTCCGAATCAGGCCTGATCTCAGATAGACCACATGGCTGTTACTTATGGGTGGCGGGACCCCATTCAAAACTGTCGCTCATATTAAAGCTCATACTCGAATTCAAGTCATGCACCGGTACGTTGTTTCGTCCACATGTTCCCTGAGCAAGTACCCTACCGACCGCAACGGTTGACTGTAGCGAAACTGGTCTGACCGTCGGTAAACCATAAGTGCCAAACTAGCCTAGACTGTAAGCTTATCAGATCTCACTCCGAAAATACCTTCTGAACCCAGACCTCACATGACTTTCATGAAGTAGCTTTTGTACCATGCGGCACGGTGGTTCGCAGGTTGAGCAAGCATTCACTTACAGAGAACTCTTCAGAGTTGTTGGATATCAAACTGAACATTCCTTCTGGTAGTTCGTGTAACAAGTTTAGGAGGGATATTCGTAAGAAGCTGAAGCGTAGTTCATGATGCTTGGCTAACAGGAAAACTTTGTTTCGGAGGACAACACTAAATTCTTCAAACTTAATTGCGCTACTGGCCGACGACGTCCGTCTGTCACTGAGTGATATCAACGAGGCATTTGGAAAATTCATCGACAACAAATCTAGGGGGTTAGGCCGCTGTGCGGAAAACTTTGAGGACCAAGTTAGCTGTCCTCCAGACCTTACGTTATTTACTGTATACTTGTAGTGTGGTACCCCGCTCGCTAGATTTAGAGCCATTCACCAAAACGGAGGTCCGCAATTTCACATTATCTGTCAAACTCATTAGGGCTGCTGACGCAGATGACCGCTTGCCGGCACTTTTCAGAGGGTGGCGAGGCATTTAAACAGGTCTTATTTTTCTCAACTTTTCGTGGACGACAGGAAACATCCTTTTGTATTTGGTAGCGAAAAGTTGCCACCTTCCGGAACGTCATTAGCATCAGTAAGATGAAAAATCACAATTGGTCTCGACGCCTTGGCTTTCGTGTTGGCCAGCTCGGTTCCGCATGTAGCTCGTTTGTTTTAACGCGTGACGCACTGGACTTATTTTACTCCGATGTTCGTTATAACAAAATTCGATTCTAAGGCAACATGCCATCCTGATTGGTCACCGCGCTAACATGCTGGCGTTGTCGACAGTGATTGGCCGTAGCCTTCTCCGACTCGCCGGTCGACTTCGTATCGGTGCGTTTGTCCAATCCAATCCCTTTACACTGGTGTCACTCCATAATAGTTCCCATAATCACGAAAGTGGGTGGGGGGTTCGTGAAGACCACAAGGGATTGGAATGACCACAGTCATAACTGGAGTTCTGACTCCCATTGCAATTCGTCGACTCACAGCAAATCGAGATTCAGGTATTGAGGAAGACCAGGCAGGATTTCGTTTCGAACGAGATCATGTTGATCAAATTTTCATCTTTAACAGTTCTGGGATGGCGTCACACGTACTGCCGGCCAACAATTGCCGTATTTACCGATTATAAAGGTGTGTTCCGTTCAGTGCATCAATCTACACTTCTAGAGTCGCTTGAACATCAGTGTTTACCGAACAAATATGTGGACATACTATTGACACTTTATCATCATACTTTAGCCCACCTTAAGGTCTACGGTGAACTATCTGACGATTTCAGCGCCAAAAACGACTACCCATTGTCAACACTTTTATTTAGTGTTATCTTGGGCAAAATGTCTGCGGCACTCAAAAATTGCTAGTGTGGACCTTCTACCTAGTGGAAGACTGATTATTGATTATGTTGACGATAAGCTGGTTGAAAATTTCCAAACAGTACAGGCAATGCTAAGTGCTCTTTCGTGCTCTGTTTAATATTTCGGGATGCGCTCTACAGTCTCGAAATGCAAAATGCCTTTGCAGGATTGCTGTGATTACGTAGAGTTGATGTTGGATAATGAAATTATGGAGATTGTTGACCGGTTTGTATGCTTGGGAAGCTGCGTCAGCGGCGGAGGTGTAGGGAATGAAATAGAAGCGCGCATCTCTAAAACTAAGGTGATATTCACTAGCCTAGGATACCTCTAGTGACAAAGGTATATCCCCGAGCTCCAAGCGCCGCGTATATAAAGCGACAGTGATGGTTGTAATTCTTTACGGCAGCGAAATTTGGCCGCTCAGGGTTGAAGATGTGAACCGTTTTCAGATATTTGACCATCGATGCCTGCGTTTGATCGCACGTTTCTAGTGGCACTAACCGGTAAGCAACGAAAAAATTAGGAGGCGGATATTTGGCAGCGATTACTGTCAGTTCGTTTGTTCAGTTCTCACAGTTGTACAGACTTAGATGGCTAGGCCGTGTTCTAAGGGTGCCGGCTGATCGTCTGCCACACCGAGCAGTCTTTGCTGATGCTGCAGCTGACTGGCGTAAGGTGCTGCTCCTCTTTCAGCGGAGAAGAATGTCTTAAGTGTGTTAGTGGTTAAAGGCGAAAGGACTACACTGAATTTGGTGATCCGATGTAGGTTATACACAGCGTCGCATGAAAGATGTTGACCAAGTACATGACCGGCGAGACGCCAGTAGTAAAGACAAATTGTTTCTATTACTCTTGTTGAACAGATACTTCGCCAGTGCATTTCCGTTAAAGTGCAACAAGTCCGGGCGATGGAAACGCACTTCACGTGCAACGTGAATTTCAGATATGTGCGACCTGAGGATTACGAACCGTCTACCGCCTTTTGCCCGAGAGTTTGTTTTGGTCAATCTCGGTTCTGTCATACGGATTAGCTAGACACAAGAATCAATAATGGTGAGACTGATAGTTCAGGCTGTTCTTACCCATCTTCTGTTAGCTGCCAAACTTAGCTTTAAATTATGAACGAGGTAGCCCTCACTATATAGGGGTTTACATTACATATACTAATCTCAACGAGCAGCCGAATAACAACTCCCACTGACAAGGTTTTGTATGTAAATGGACGGTCTCAATGACTGTATTATTACTAGTGTTAACATGCAAACATTTCCGTAAGGTATTGTCGGACAAAATAAATATACCGTCCAACGGCCAAAGCTAACTCAAATGTAAAAGAATGGAATATGCAGCCACTTTCGAAAATGCCGAATTATATTGACTTATGTTCTTACTGGGTGATTAAGGACAGCCTTTGTTCAGGAGCACATTCTGCAGTGTTTTTCAGCATATTCGTAGCACAAATGCGCTCAGGCTACGTTTATAATTGGCTTATGTAAACCTGTTGTAGTGCAGTTTCTAATTGGTCCGCGTAGTTTTACGAACAAACCACCGTTGGGTTGTTGCAACTCGCACACTACTCAACTTCCGTGACAGTTTTGTATTGAACTAAACCTTCTGGTTTTCCCATTTTGAAAAGAAGCGCGGAACTTGTCTTTCACTCTTCTAGGAGCTCATTAGCATGCACAGCCTCACCCAGATCGGTGTCTGCACTCCAGTCGTCGTCATCACTTTACCATGCAGTCACGGAGGCCGTGTAGTCACGAATTTGAACGACTGCACTCTAAACACTGTTTACTTTTAATCGTAGTTTTCTTATCTGACACTGAACTCAAGTTTCGTTCTTGTTGAAGCACGCCAGTTATGCGCATGCTATCTCAGACTTGATCACATCTGTACGTTCATTTACTATTGCATTTGAGTACTTCTCACGCTCCTGGATCGTTTATTTGGATTAGGACTTTTCAGAAACCTTAACAGGCATGTCTCCCATAAACCATTTGGTGGACGGCCATTATTAGTCACCAAAAAAGTTATTTATTCAGTCTGGTGGACGAAATCCTGATCCAGCAAAAGGTAGCTGCAAACAACAGGTGCATCCTTTACCTAACGCGAATTAGACAAATTATATTTTTTGATGTTCATGAACGTGGTAAATCAGAAGTTTTGCAAAATTCCGTAGTGTCAATTAGAGAAGCCAATTTAGCCGTTTTGGTTTGCATGTTGGCTTCTGGAACAATACAGCATGTGTTCCAACAGACAGTGACGTAGAACCTCTTCAATCTTTTTTTTCGATTCACGTTCACGACACACACAGAAGGGATACTGATGCCGTCCTAGGAGAGACCATATGTGAAAAAGATGGTTCACTTATTACCAGTCAATCGCGCCGACTTGACAGGTGGGCTGAACATTTTGAAGAACAGTTCAGCTGGCCTCAACCAGATCATGTGGACGACGGGACCCGAATGGTCAGTTATTGCATTCCAGACGGTCCTCCGTCGGAAGCAGAAGAGAATCTGGAGCTCAAGCTATTGAAGCGTAATAAGACTCCTGGTCCAGACCTCCCCCCTACTTCTCTTTTCAAGGATGGTGGGGAGAGATTGGTGTCAGAACTG
>JTDE01001526.1:36822-54646 GCA_014338405.1 Paragonimus skrjabini miyazakii | reverse complement strand
TGCTTGCAGCCACCGACTCCGTGAATATAGAGGGGTCTAATCCTGAAAGACAAACCCGACCTAAGATGACCAACCCCTTTATGAACGACTTCATTTCCCAATGTCAGGTCATCATCTGTACACCTCGCACCTTACGCCAGTCGGCCGCAGCATCGGCAAAGACTGTTCTATGTGGTAGATGACCAGCCGGCATCCTTAGAACACAGCCTAGCCATCTAAGTCTGTGCAAACGTAAGGATTGAACAAAAGAACTCGCTTGGCAATCACTACAAAATACCCGATTCCTAATCTCTTCGTTGGCTACTCGTTGTTACCAGCCGATGCGAGCGATCGGACGTAGGTATCGGGGGTCAAATACCTGAAGACTGTTCATGTCTTCTACCACCATTAACCTACATTAGATCTACGTAGATGCAACAGTTTTGCAGAAGCCTAAGAGGCTCAAAAGTACATTCCGAAATGTTAGGCAGATCGCAAAAAACACCATCTAGCATTGCCTGTATTGCTCGGGAATTTTCAACCGCCTTGTCGTTGGCATAATCAGGATCAATCAGTCTCCCACCAAGTAGGAGGTCCGAACCGGGATCTTGCGCGTATCGCTTATAATCCTGCATTACTTCATATGACAAAAAGTAGAAGTGGACAGCTTTGATGCATGCCACTGCTGGTGCTGAAACAATTAGACAGTTCACCGTACACCAGAACCTCAACTGAATTGGAGGAATAAAGCGCTGACAGTATACTCACACAAATTGCCCGTGAATCCTTGTCTTCGGGCGACTTTAAAAATGTAAATCAATCCACCGAATTTCTAGGCGTCAATGAACCTGACGACCTGCATCACTGAGTCAGTCGTGGAAAAATACTGGTCACATGGCCGTTAACTATCGGTGGTAGTTCTAAGATTGCAAGTCAATCTGCAGCACCTGCGTAGATTCCGATCATTCACTGCTTTGGTGGGAGGCCACTTCGTCGTCAACCACAAACTAGCGTACCTAGACTAGAATGGACACAGGCACTTTACACTTCCTAATGTGCGATTGCTTCCAATCTAGGTCCACAACCAGTAGACGACATTGAAGCACACTGGGCAGATATACGGCATGCAATGCATAGGAGGGATACTGCCTCGTGTGGTACTACCACTCATTCAGCTGTCAACCGCTGGGTCTCCACGTGATCACTGGAACTTCCTGACGCCCGCCGGAATATTCCGCTCAGCAGTGGATACAACTCGTCCAGAAAAGCTATTCCCATGAAGCTCTGGATGCAACTACGAGAGGATCGCGGGGTCTGTTGGATACAACGTGCTGTCAGTATGGAACAAGCCGCTGCCACCGGCAACTCTCGGAAGCCTTTCCATCTCATTCGAGTAACTGGTAGCAGTAGGCCAGGTGTGAGCGAGATAATCTGCGACGTCAATTATGAGCCTGTTCCTAACTTACAACGACGCTTAGAAGGCTCGGCTGAGTATTTTCAACAACAGTTCAACTGGGCACCCGCACCATTGATTAAGCCTTCGGGTCTTGTCTATGCTCATTGGTTTATCGATGTTTATGCGTCCTCGGAAACACAATCTTCAGACGAATACCCTCCAGCCCTTTCTGTAAATGGAGGTCCAATCTTAGTCGGAGAGCTGACGGTTCTGCTCCAAAAACTCTGGTGACTGGGGTTTGGCTAACATCGTCCCCATTTTCAAAAAGAGCTCACGCACTTCGTGTGCAAATCACTGAGTAATTGCTTGATTCCTATTGCGTCAAAGTTGCTCACAGCCATTGTACATCGTGGATTGAGCGAAACGCTCGGACAAAATATCCGTGGAGTAATCCGGGTTTCGTCGCGTCCGTGACTGCATTGACCACATCTTCACAACTCGCCAAATGCTTGAACTCCGCCAATAATATACAAAGCCAAGAGTTGTTGCCTTCTTGGATATTAGAGAGATCTTTGATTCGGCTGACAGAGCTGCACTCTGAGACTGTCTATCGAGGAAAGGTGTACCTGAGGGGTATGTGAACATCCTGCAAGCAATCTCCCGACGGACCTCGGGCACGGTAAAGGCTTATGACAGCGTATCTCTGAACGTTAGCATCTCAAGTGAGGTGCGACAACGCTATCCAGTCTCTCCCTTCCTAATCAACTTTGCAGTAGACGTTTTCCTAGAGTGTACTCTGACAAACTATGAATATGATGGTGTGGATCCGATCCAAGGCACTCGACTTTTAGATACAGAATATGCAGGTGACATCGCCCTAATATGCGAGGGCTCACAGGGAGCCCAGAACATCTTGGACAGACTGGAGACCCCAGTTTGTCGGTTCGGTATGGCCTTTGCACTTACTAAGTGCAAGGTGCTGTTGCAAGATTTACAAGACTCTCTTCGCCTGCCCTCACCCTTAGTGGTGAGCCGTTTGATGTATTCGAGAAGTTTATGTACCTTAGGAGCTGTATCAGCGATGGTGGAATGTTTGATGAAACCACAAATCGTATACCAAAGGCTGGCATGATGTTTGCAAACTTACGCCACCTCTTGTGTCGACATGACCTGTTTTTCTCTGAAAGGCCGAGTGTATAATACAGGCGTAAGGGGAGTCCTATTATACGGCTCCGAAACCTGGTCCATTCGCGCGGAGGATGTTCACAGACTGTCCGTCATCGACTATCAGTGTATCCGAAGCAGCGTGTGGTGGGAAAAACGGGTCAA
The DNA here is from genome assembly GCA_014338405.1 of Paragonimus skrjabini miyazakii. Lineage (NCBI taxonomy): Eukaryota > Metazoa > Platyhelminthes > Trematoda > Plagiorchiida > Troglotrematidae > Paragonimus > Paragonimus skrjabini miyazakii. The sequence goes on along the minus strand of JTDE01001526.1, from coordinate 51,942 downwards.
TAATGATGAAGTTCGTCAACGTGTCCTCGGAACGGATAAACTCTGTCAACCGCTGAGTATTTTGATCTCGTCTCAAAGGCATCGTTGGCTTGGCTACATCTTACGAATGCCAACTCACCGCCTGTCACATCGCGCATTTTTTGGGAGTGGTGGGCTAGCCTGGAAGCAGCGGTCTGGTGATCAACGCATGACTTGGGTTCGGTGTGAAGGCACCACCTGCTTGCCTCAGTAGGGTGTTCTTGGCTTTCTGGCTGGGGCTTGAAGGACAATGAACACCTCTGGTTGAGGACTCCGTCTGATATGTTCAAGAATCGAAGTCAATGGCGCTCGTGTTGCGAGTCTCTGCGTGCATCTTCACAACGTTTTCTTCTCTATCCCTCCACATTTGTTTCCCCCTTCACTTCACATATTACTTTCCTTCTCATATTATGGCACGTTTACACGAAGCCTGTCTGTTCTCCCCTAACATCTACCTCCTGAAACATAGTGAGATGAAGAAGTATAATGGACACCATGATCCTAGCAACAACCGGGGTCAGGTTAATTCTCCTGTCGTTTTTGCGAGAGTCCCGGACTCCTTTGTTGAATATGGCAACTATTATCGAGTGACCCCAGCACATAGGGATGGTCTCAGTCGTCCACACAAGTTGAGACAACTGAATCAAGGCCTCTACTAACGCATCCCCTTCTTCTTTGAAAATTGCCGTCACAAGATCATCTAGGCCAGCAGCTCTATTACGTTTGAGAACCGAAATGCAATCCCGATCTTCAGATTCAGTGAGTGGTCGTAAATCCACAAATCACGGTACTACATCACTAGTCTATGGTGGTAACACAGTAGAAGCAGCAGGTCAGCTAAACTGACTCCCAGAGAGTTTCACCCACCGCTCTAACCCTCTGGACTCATTATGGATTAGTGAACCATCTGCCTCGCTGATAGTTTCACTAACAGACGGTCGCCTGGGACCAGTGGCACGGATAAACTTGAACAGTGTGCAGGTGTTTTTTGTAGGAAAGACGATTTCCATTTCTCTAACGTTCTCCACCAGCCAGGCCTCACGATCGGCGGTCAGACTACGCTTCAGCTTCTCACGGTTATCCTCCTTAAATCTGGTAATATGAACTTCCAGAAGTAATGTTTGGTCTGGCTTCTAACAACGCCAGAGATTTCTCTGATATCCAATGTTCTTTTAACGCGCGAATCCCGTTTCCTGAATGACCTGTGGGATTTCCGTCCAGCAGCTACTAAGAACGTCGGGGTGAGGACTGCTAAGCGTCGTTTCTAGGCTAGTTTGGTCCTTATGCTTTACCGATGGTAATGCCAGTTTTTCAACAGCCAGTCGTTGTAAGGGTAGGGTTGTTGCCCAGCAAAAGTATAAAAAAAACGGTAACATACCGACAGATGATCTGAATCTAAGTATGTGCTCCAATAAGAACGACAGTCCTGAATGGAACCCCGTCACCTATAACTAACAGCCATGTGGTCTATCTCGGCCCAGACCTGAGGCGGAGAAGGCAGCGTCAAGTATAGCAATGACGCGCACGATGTCTAAAACTAACACTGGCTAAAAACAGATTATACTCAGGGCACAGTTGTAACAGCCGCCAGCCATTATCCGAGCGCTGTGATGCTATCCCAATTCTGCCGCCTAAAAAAGACTCGGTTTCATCAAGACGGCCGACCAGGACGTTCATATCTCCAGTCAGAAGAGCCATATCAGAACCATGTGTCGAATGAAGGAGAGCGGCAAGGTCCAAGTACAAGAGATCTTTGAAGTCGGCGTCACTACAGTCAGTTAGAACATGAGCGTGCACAGTGAAAAGATTTCTGAAGGTTTTGTGTCTGCAGTTGGCTTTAGCAGAACCTGCCAAGCGAGCGGCACAAAACCTGCTGTTAACAGGAAACCAATCTACCAATGCGATTGCGGCCATTATGGTGAGGACTATACCTACTCCAGCTTGACTGTTAGCGGCGGTCGTGGAGTCGCCCGAAGTGTGTAACTAGTAGTGGGAAGACAGTGCGGGCGCTGTTAGTTCCATACGTTGATAGCTGTTCTAGTCGCCAGGTTGCATGCACTGTCAACGAATAACAATTTAGCAGCACTTGCCTTCCCCGTTAAGTAGAGCTACCACCTCTGAAAACCGTTTCAACCATGTACACTTTTATCTAGGTGGAGTTCATGCTAACGAATGGATATACGTGGATATATCCAGCCTCCTAATAAATCCACCGTTCGTGCAATCACAGAAGTGCTTCATCTGAAAAGATGCTATTTCGATTGTAGATGGTACCTGGACCAATCGTAAGTAGTATATCTTTAAAGAAAAATTCAACCGGATCACACGTCATCCTTTGGACACCAAGGCGCTGCTTGTCATGCGCAATAAGCCGGTCCTCTGTGTACACAAGTTGTTGGCTTAGAACCTTCGTCTACCCTGGTTTTTACCAATAGCAGATTACTGTATGAATGGACTTGATTTATGAGCTTGATTCATTCAACCACATTCGATCTTCATCGCTGTTATGTGTAACAACTGATGAGAACATACTAAATAGTATTACCATTTTGTAAAACTGATCTTCTGATTTCGTCATTCAAATTCATAACTGAGGAAGGGTGTTTTGTAACTTTGGTTAGTCTTCTAGGGGGAAGTCTCGTAGGGAATCTAGTAATTTATCATGGGCCCCATTCAGTTGCTGATTGTCATTTGTGCACGTTTTGTTGCAGACGTATGTATGTTTAAGCAGTGGTCTGGACGAGTAAATATGGTGAGAAGACACCCGCACAGTCGAAGATGCGACATATGGAGTACGCGAAGTCTTTATGTTGTTGTATGATCGCTTCGTGTTCTTATTTTCTGCCCCGCCTACCGACTGTAAGTGATAACGATGCACTGCATGTTCAACTGCTGCGTCATTCTAATGCATCGTCTCAGTTGCTTGATTCTACAGGTCAAATATGAGTTGAATACTGTCAGTATTTACAAACCTAGACAGAAGCATCCGAAGCACTACAGGTTTGAACCTATAATCATGTTATCACCAAGCACCATCGTCGGTAATGATCAATAACACCCAAGGTAGGACAAGCCTAACCGTGATGACGGGGTAGCACGAGAAGCTAGAACCTGAACTAGGGACCGTCACACTTGCACTTTAGTTGGCTTCATGAGAAAAATGGTGCAATACAAAACACCCTCCGGGTTATACGTTAAGTTCTGTTATTGAAATAACAAGAAAAAAAGCAACAAAAAATGAGTCAGAAAGGATATATACTTACATAAGGAAGTTCCTGTACATCAAAAGTATTAACAGCAAACAATCATCGTTGAACCAACGTCTTCTCATCGACTTTGGCTTTTGCGCCTCGAGCGAACTGCACAACAATGGGTCTATCATGTAGTAACAACCCGTTGGTTGCTTCTAACGCTTGAGCTGCAGTCAAATCACATTGCAAACTGACAAACGCCTGGCCTGCAAGAGCGAAAACAAAGCAGTCGTTAACAACACTGATGATAGAAAGATTTCTATTTGTGCATAAACAACGAAGCAACTTGGAAGCAACCGGTCCGTGCGGAACTGCGTTCTCTGTAAATGCAGGATAGCGTAATAACAGGTGTACTGAATTTTGGTAGTAAAATATTTTACCCTGGATATGTATTGCCTAGTTTTGGACAGTGCGAGTTTTTGGGTCATAGTTGAGAAAGGGCAACACGAATAAAATAGAGAAAAGAAATATAATCACTTATGATAGACTTATGAATTTGAGTGCGCCACAGGTTTAAATCTCAGTTTTCTACACAAACGGTGCGGATGCCAAGCGTGTTATCAAGGGAAAATTTTAAGTTTTTCCCAATGTTTATCTCATAAATCGGTTTGTCGAAACAGAAGGCTTGTTTGAAAAAAGTTTATCAATCCTTGGCACCTTTAAATGTTGAAGATTTAATTTCCATTTTAAGCGATAATGATGGCTAAGCAGATGTTCCAATTTCACTGGACACCTTGAGGTGTGTTTTGGAGCCCCATTAAGTGCACGCACTTCACAGACAACTTGGCCAAACAACGACAACATTCACGCCACTGAGTTCGATTAGCCGTCATCTCACCTAACGTCTCCAGCCAAGTAATAACTAGACACAACCTCTTGTTAAGTCATTTACGCATATATGGATGCAGTCAGGAGTTTTAGACACATTTTATTGAAATCATCATGACTTCAAAAATATTCAGGATTCCATCAATCCACTGGATGCTGACCTTCCTAAACCTGCACACGCATTACTAGCTTCATTCGCTCGAATGCTGTTCGCAGAACCTTCTGTATCCCATAATTAATCAGATTTCTGATAAACATCCATTTTCGTATGCACCAGTTATACACTTAAGCCAATGCTGTAGTTATTACGGACAATTTGTGCTTGTTGAACCAGTAACTCCAGCTGTGAGCTTAATGTAATACACATCATTCACTGAGAACCCTAACGACTGGATAAGATGAAGAGGTGATCAAGCGAAAGTGGTCACAGTTTATGAAGACCTCGATGAATAGACTCGGTAGATACCATATCTAATGAGCTGAGTACTTTGTAATCGTACAAATTGTTGGCTGGAAGTGCTGTCCAGCATGGTAACCAGCAGCAATCATTCCGTTCCCCTTACTTTTAGTGTCATTTTCCCTCCAGAAATGGTGCAATGAACGACAATTGTAGCCATAACACTAACTGGTTAAGCTGATTGCCGTTTATGTGCATAAGTGAACATACTCAACGTCCATTGGGGTTGCTAGAAATACTAATAAGTAAGCGCTGATCTTCAGAGACATGCAGAACTATCATACTCCACCATACTCCTAGTTAAATGACAGGCGGATCTAACACAGCTGGCGACTTACTTTTTGCTTCGATAATGGAATGAGTGGTTAATATCGTATACTTTAGGAGTGAACAGTGGGGATAGGAAGTACAACACATTCACTAACCCTTCATGCGCCCTCCGGTCAACAGGCGGATCGAAAATCTGTCCGTTGAACTGCTGGGAACCTTCGGTCGAAAATCCAGGTCTGTAACAGGTCCAAATTGAAATGCACCATAAACGCGGTATAATTCACGTTCCGTGACGCTCGGGGCCAAATTTTTTATGTACAACCGTGAGGTGGGTTCGCCTGGTTCGTAATTACGTGCGAAAACCGCGTAGTTTTGGCGTTCTTCAGGGCTCAATCGACGTACACGAAGGTCATTGAGAGAAAATGAATTCAGCTGAGAGAGTTCGTCATCTGAGTCATCTTCTGGGATTGACTGTTCCACATGATTCGAATCTTCGTCAGGAGACGACTCCCCGGAGTACGTTTCTACAATTAAAGAAAGAAACAGAAAAGTTAAATACCGAACCATAAATGGGGAATGTGCTGAAGCAATCACGCAACTTAACTTTCATGAATGGAAGTAAAGCCACATAAAAAGCATTGTACAAACAAATCAGAAACAACGACAATCCACCGGCAATCAAAAAACAATCCTGCTCGACAGGTTAAACAAAGTCTGTAACTTCAAAGCGACTGAGAAGTCCTGATCGCAAAATTGTTGATTGGATTAGAAATCAGCTGTTGACCCCGTTTTCCGAGACGATCTAGCAACTTCAGCGAAACTCACAAGTGAATGAATACAGTTACAATCGTTTTGTCGTGCCCACTGTGTGGTGTGTTGCACAATGGTCAACATGCTCGCCTTGCAAACACGCGAGCCGGAGTCCAAATCCAAGATGTTGCCACGCTATAGAACTCTGCACCAGTGGGATCACGACGCTAAGCTTTGGTAGCCATAAGAACCAAGAACATGAATGAGATTCAATAGGAAGTCACCTGGAAATTGGTTTTGGTAGGCGACTATTCTCGAACCGTTATAATGCCTAACTTCAAAAAACGTCAATGCACATTTATCAAATAGGCTTTAGGAAACAGCTGATAAACAGAAAACCCACGAAAACAAATCTGGCGAGTGAAATGGTATTAAAGAATAGTGGCGGTAGCAAGGTGCAGTCTATGATATTTTTTGGCGGGTTGAATTAGAGAAACCTATCGGAAGAATATGGCTCAACTATATTTAAAAGCTGGAGGACGATGCTGGAATGTTTGGCAGAAGGTACTTGCAGTCCTACTTGATTGACAGTTAAAGAATGGCCCTATCCGTAGGAACAGCGAACAAGACTGACCTGACTACTACCTACTCCAAATATCAGACATGGAGGAAAACAACCAACGAAAGCCGAAAACCTACTGATGTCCCTGCAACCAGCGAGCATTCCCTATCAACATCTGGGGGAGGAATTTACATCCTACCTTGACTTGACACTTCGTCACGCTTCCACGAAAGGTGTGGTCAGGCTAACATAATGCGAGGCCTTATGATTTTGGCGTCCAGGTAATTGAGAACAGCCAAAAGAAGTAAGAGTATTTTAACTGTGTGACCCATCGGGTTGTGACTTAAGGGTCCACTTGTGCGTCAGAGGAATGGAAAATCCTTGGACAAATGGACCACAAATTATCACTATCGCCAACCTTAACGAGGTTAAACTCCAGTGCGAATAAATAACGCTTGGACACGTCCACGTTGTTGGGAAAAGGCACTTTTTCTCAAAAATTCGCATTATTCGCAAGGGAAATGGATTTCTTCATTTCCTGGGAACTAGAAAGCTCGCGAGAATTCTGGAACGTCCAGGAAGTTACGCTCGCTTCTGACTGGTCCATTCGGCGACCTAGGTCCAAGGCCGACCCAAACCTATAAATACAGTTGCCGTAAATCACAATTTTGCCTTTGGGCTGAGCAGTAAATAAAGCTCGTTTGAAGGCCGTCTTTTTCCTTACTTGTTGGGGGGTTCTAAGTTGCGAGAGTTGCGTTCCGATATTCGAGCTCTGATTTCCGTACCGCTTTGCAATATCGTTGCGTTCGTTCGTGATAGAGATACTGCTCGTGGTCTTGCGTTTGCTCTTGTCTTTCTCTATCAGGTGGGGTCGTAACACACGTCAACCTTATCTTGTTTGGTTTTAACTATTTTCACAATTCTAAAAGTAATGCAGTTACACCACAGTAGTTAACATTCACTCTACAACTAAAACATTCCTTCACTTACTCTTTCTAAGCCGAAATTCCTCTTTGTGCATGTTACTCGACCGATTTGTTACACTTATATTGACGGTGTTTGCCATAGATGATGTAGTATTGGTCATATCCGTCGGATGACTGAGCAGTCCAAATCCAACGGTAGAAACATTAGCAGATTCATTTCGGCCAGACTGTACTGCCGAAGGTAACGCTTGGGGTACGTGGATTTGCATTTTGGATGGCGGAGTAATCGTTTCGAACAGGTCGCACACGTTGGTCGTAGACAATTTGGCAGTCGTGAGTGGACGCGAGGAATGTGGTAAGGGAATGTTTTTTATTGAGGAAATAAAATCTGCTGGTTGTGACGCTTTTTTTCTCTTGCGTCTGCAAAGAGGTCGTTTCATCAACGTCGTACTCACCGAAGTGCTCACCGTCTCCACATCTAAAAAGATTACGTAAATATTGGAGAAAACGGCAAGAAACAGATCTACCAGATTCCATCTCAGATTCTGTACCACTTGACAGATCCATTGCCTCTGTAACATCGGGTCGATCATTTCGGAACTCTGATACAAGTGCAGGAGTCATCGGTTCGGTTATGGTCGGCTCGGAAGTGACGGTCAGTGTCCCAGGAAATAGCTCAGAATCCCCAAATGGTGGTGGCAAGTGAAGTCGATTCATCAAATGCAGGACCTGGGAAACAAGCAGTGGACAAGTATTTAGAAGTAGGTCGTCAAATAATTTTAGGTTTACCTATTCAAGAGAGCATGAGTGGACTAGGAACGAATTTTAAATGTTACCAAAAATCCGCAGTATCGAACAGGCTGCACCAATACCAGTCAGATACGGATAAAACTGTAGTGGCAGACACACTACAGATATATATGTTATCTTCCTAAACGGATCACAGAATGGCTGGGAGGAAAACGGCGAATTACAGTTATTAGTTCTAAGAACTTGTCAAGCGATACAGAATAATTAAAAGGGACACTACACAGGGCACATTAGTTATAATAAAACTAACCTGTGTGTAGAATGCCGGACAAGAGACCATGGCACGCACAATATTTGTCAAAACATTAACCGTTGCTGACGGATAGCGATAGCGCAGCTGTTTTGAAACCGGTATCCAAATGTCCCACTTCGGGGCAATCGGTGAGGAATGTGACTCGCATTTAGCTAGGTAACTTTCTGGAAAAGAGGGCGCTCCCGTCGGTTTGTTAAACTGAACGCCTTCAGAAGGAACACTGTCCAGGGGACTGACATTGATTACAGTAGATACGTTGCGAGGGTATAATCCACTTACGCGTTCGGTCGATAGAACTCAACACAAAGACGACTGTCAACGACCAAGCGTTGATGAACTCCCTTGATCACTTCCCAAGCAAGTTTGAGCGACGGAAATTCGGCAACCGCACACTTTAAAAATATTGAAAAAGTATATATGAACTACCTTACATTTTTAAAAGGACCACGGTTTCCAAAATACTGGATATTGACTGCGCCTAAATTGGCAAGGAAATCGGCACACTCTTTTTCAGTTAGTTCACTGGGAAAATGTTTGAAAAGAAGTTTGTATCTATCAGTTGGCTCTTCAACAAACTGGAAAGACATCCGTGACCTTGAAAAACGTCTGAGTACAAGAGAGTTTTATCGGATATTCAGCAGATCTGCAGAGACTGAGGTTTGTTGGTGTCTTCTTTGGATATGGCACAGTCACGGTTCACTGAACATCGAACGGATGAAGTAGGGCATGAAACGAAAAGGTGGAGGCATGCCTTGTGTTACATTCCGTTGTTGTCTTCAAACAGGAACAAAAACAACCACATACGAATATATATTAGCAAGCTTTCATCAGACAGGCCCAACTGGTGTTTGAGGATCAACAAGGCAAACGCCTGTGCACTAGGGTAACAATCTATCTGGGATGCGTCGGAAGATATCAGCACTGTCATATGTAACCAACCAGGATGGAGTGATACTCTATAGTATCCAAACTTCCTAGTGTCAACACGAACATCCTGACAAGCTAGCCTGATCCCAGAACCACACATACTTGAAAGAAAAAAGCGAAGTAATGAATAAAGCGGACAAAAAGACGTATCTAACATTACGTGCATTAAAACTAGGCCACTGCGAGGGCTACCATATTCTGGAGGGGCAGTTTACGCGAGGAATGGCGAAACTGAGACGTACTTTGTAATGTCTGGATAGTCACCAGATAAATAGTTTTCATGTGGACATCGGGAACAAGCCTCAGTGTAGAGTGTGAGGAAAGAACGCATACGTGTAGAGTGTGAGGAAAGAATGCATACGTGTAGAGTAAACTGGAGTAAGCAACAGATGGTCAATAGGACAGGCACCGCAAGTGGTGCATTTAGATCACACCTTGCGAGCGAATTGGGGTGACAGCAAGTGAGACAAGGAAAAGGTTGTCGAAGTTGTAAAACAGGTCTTTCTCATCGAGGACTCGGGTGATGGGCACAATGCCGGGATGAGAAGCCTGACGAACTGTGGACCGAAGATGAAGTACCTTACATTTGGATAGGTTTAAGAAAAACATGATAATTAGAGACCAAAAACGAAGTGCGCAGAAATTATTCCACGGAATAGAAAGACTCCCAACAGAAGTAACGCGACGCCATATTGTTATGTACAGATAGGACAGATAAAAACGAATGAACTGAGAGACCGTACATAAAAAAGGAGAGGGAATGAGGATGCAGCTGTGGGGAACCTGTGAGAACTGTCAAATTTGACAATAGACCACTAATACGTACGCAGAAGTGTTCATCAGACAAATGGTGGCTAGTCCAAGAGATAAGGGAGGGGTTGAAACTAAAGTGAGATGGATGCATTTCTCGCTCATCAATCGTATAAAGTGCGACAAAAGTCGTGCGAAAATACAGAAAGGTTGCCAACAAAACGCACGCTCGTAATGTCTCCGAAAGCACAGTAGTCTAAATATCATCAGTTGTTTTTACATACAGATCTGAGGCTTAGCAATCAGCAGGGTCTCTATAAACTTAGACAAGAGACACTTTCCAGTGTGCAATTATGGTGAGCACTGATTTTGAGTTTATGCAGTGGTCAATTATTACCAGAGGTTTAGTGGTCAATGCAGAAACCTTATGGGTATGCCCATCAATTCGCGCAGTCAACTGAGAAATGCTACTGTACGAAAGCCACTTCGGAGTATTTCATTTACTCAGTAAACAGTGCATAAACGAAGGAAAATGTAGTTTTCAGCTTGTTGTAACGAGAGAAATTGCTGCATTGTGAAGTCCGGCGGCAGAAAAGTAATTAGGAGGACTTAGGAAGTGGCAGAAATGTTTACAGTGACTAAAACTCAAAAGTTATCGTTGTCATCAATAATGGGAGACTTCTACAGCCGTCGGCTGTAACGTAACCTAAGGTTTTACTTGCTGCCGCGAGCAAACATAGATAGGGCTGATAGAATGCTTCAAACGATACGAAATGAACATAATAGGAAATGGCTAACGAACAGTACACCTCAGTCGACCATTCTAACAAAATTTCTTCGTCGAACAGTGAACAACTGTTAGAGATAAACCACCGCACTGATTTGAAATTAGCACTTACTGTGATCAGGCACAGTAAAAATTACCGGTTCCTGAAATGTACGGAAGCCTTACTAATTGCTAAGCATCAGCCACAAATGCATGCCCAAAACTAAACTAACTGTAATGCTGAGATTGCTGTAGTTTTGATAGACACTGCGGTGTAATTTTTGTCTACATGGACTGATAGTACCACATTCATATTACGTGCTCTAACACACCTATTACTTAACCTTTTCAGCCCCCTCGGCTTTGTTGGAAAATGAATAAAGCCTCTAATGCGGCAGCTTCGTTGTCTACCTCTTGCGCTCAGCGTATGAGATAACTGTATACAATCGTAGACAAAACAGACATGCAGGCACTATATGCATGATGTCCGCGTTCAATCACTTGTATCGAGTGGCACCAGCGAGTAAGCAACGAGGAGGTAAGGAAGCGGGTGTTTGTCACTGATTGTCAAACGAGTTCTTTCGTTTAGTCGCTAAATTTGCACAGTCTTATATGGTTAGGTCATGTAATAAGGATGCCAGCTGGCCATTTGCCACACCGAGCACTGTTTGCCGACGCTGTAGCCGACTGGCGTAAGCTGCGAGGTGGATAAATGACGACCTGGCGTAAACAAATGAAGTCGTTCACGAAGGGGTTGGCCACTGTAGATCGGGTTCGTCTCCCGTGCTGAAGCCCTCGCGAGTCAGTGGCTTGAGATGTTGGGTGAGATGGCGGCTAACCGAACTCAGTGAAGTGAATGTTGTCGTTGGTTGGCCGAGTTGTATGTGAAGTGAGTGCACTTAATGACGCGGGACAGTGAAAGCCGCATGGAAGCTGTCTTGCTGATGACGCCTTACTTTCACTTACAGGTCGGTTGTTCGTTTGCAAGATGTAGACGCTTTGATGTCGTATGTTTGAATATAGACGTAGCTATTTTCCACCAGTTAGGTTCCCTTCTCCTATCCTTTTTTTCCTCCTCTCTTCCTGCATAGGTTTTTTTCCTTCTTGGTTGTGTGGCAGTTAGGCATCAGAGTGAACCCCTGATGTATTGTTGTCTATGATGAATTTTTTTATTCTCGAATTATTTTCATGTACATGTGACACATTATGCGACTGATGACAGTGTGAGAGACAGACACCTCGTAAAATTATCGTTTTTTATATAGCGTTCAAATAGAAAGGCTACCCAGTGTTTTAAAGTACGAAAGTTTACAAAGAACTGAACAAGGACCTTAGTCGAAAGCTTTAAACAAATTTAGGTAGACGGCATCGACATCCAGATTGAGAAGGGTCGTTCGTGCTTAGTCATCTGTGACCAGAATAAGGCTAGAGACAAGAATAGCCAGGCCGAAAATTGTGTCGTAAATGATACACGTCGGCTTGTCTCTAAATGAACAAAAAAAGACTCCAACTATGGGACTGCTTAACGCTTTTGACGTAGAGGAGTTGTAGATGTACTGCAGGGCTGAAATACGTTGGAGAAGAACAATGTATTTTCCACATGGTGCACTTGATGATATCCGGTGCTCGTCCGGAAAAAGCGGCGCAGACTTAGTTATCTGGAGAGTTTCAAAGTAGTACGGAAGGGGGGTGACTTTTTGGAAAGGAGAGACGTGTGATCAGTGCCGAGCAAATGAACAGAAGAAAAAGCGGGAGATACAAAAAGTGGTAAATAATAAGTTGATGGAGGAATAATCGACCCGATAAATATTCTTACTAAGAAGTCTACTAGCGCGATTTCCAATCCAACTTGACCGTCGGATAAAGCCACTGCAGCTCAATACAAGAGTCTATATTTGATGTTGGAGTTGGTGGGCGGTCCAAGACTCGACCTTCATTCTCCCATCTCAGGAGGTCATAGTGTGGAGTGACAATAATCAATGATATTTTTGACAGTCGCATTTACTTGTACACTTTTGATGATTTCGGTTTTTCACCTACTTTTGTAATGTCAAGCTATTTTTGTAATATCCGTCCCGGGACTAAAAATACAACTCGCTCCGTGCCTCGCTAGCTTGACGTGCTTTCTCTGTACACTTTATTTTCCAGGGTCGATACTAACATACGAGAGTCAACGCGCTGAGTCCTTGTTTTTCATTGTCAATTGGTTTTCAATAGTGAGTGCAGGCTGGGTATTATTCTGTTGGACCAGTTCCAACAAGTGGACAATCAACCGTCAATAAAGAATATGATGTCAGTGGTTACGAATTGAGATAAGATAGGAAAAAACAAGTGGCGTGAATGATAATGGAAATCGCTGGGTAGCCAGTCAAACGTTCAATCAAATACACCGGCAGACAGGTACACGGTCACTCAGTGGTATTAGTGCTCTGGTGTGGGAAGTGTGTTAAATAGTGCGGCAGGCCGGAAAAAAGCCAGTCAAGTGAAATATGTGCACATCCAGTCCTTTTCTTAAACAGTCCCCATCGGGCGGCCCCATTAGGTTGTGGTAAGGCACTCCAGTATGGGCATACTCGTGCGGCAAACGAGCCGGTTGCCTTTGTGGTATAACTTCATGTAATGACCCCGGAGACCAGAGGTACCTACTGTTGAAAACAACTCTGCTACGGTGCTCAACATCACTAAACATTTGAGACATTATTATCAGATCCCGTGCAGGAGCAGGCGCGAAAGCAGAGTGTACTTAAGTGGTCGACGAAAGATAGTCAAACCCATGGACTCGCTTTTTGTTGGGTGCGCTCCAGATGTATGGCAACCTTAAGGAAGATGGATACATTGGTCTGGATGCTAATTTCAAGAATAGATCTTACAAATGCCTGATAGGCAATAACAAACAGATATTTGTGGAATGTTTCACAGGGCCTTCAAAGGATGCCTAATCTTAAGCTAACTTCTCCCTTGAAATATTAAGGTCTTCGGATATTATGGTTCTTGGAAATTTCTACTGGCAGTCATCGAGATAAGCTAGCCATCTGTCATAGGTGGTCTCGGTCGTATGTCTAACCCGCAAAATCCTACATTTTGAACCGTTAAATGAAAAATGGTCTACAACAGACAACTTCTGCAAGGCTACGAAGGTCGTTCTGCAGTAGGTGCTCGGCCTGCGCAAACTGAACCTAGCCAGCGTGAGCGTAGTTTGAATGACACCTGGGTGTGGCAACGGAACAAATTGTGACGCTCAGGTGACAATAATTAAAAAAACTACACCCAGACTACTCGTAAACTATAGCCTCGATTATCCGTTCTGTACGCTTAAATGCATCCCCCTTGTCCAACTCTTGGTTTATTCACGCAAAATTTCCAAGGTATATCAAGGAAGCTCAGGAGTCGTTTACATAGCAAGCTAAATTTACAGTGCACTGAAACCCAACGAGCAAGCAGAAAGTATGATTCAAAAGGAAAGTGTATTATGCAAATATATAAAAATACATGAAAGTGAACTTTAATTTTGATAGGCTTCTATAGCTGTACATGCAGCGTACACCTGTAATTGTAGTCTTCAGTATGTAGCTGGACGCGTTCTATAGATACAGCTGCATCCGCTCCTTCATCGGAAAGTGTGTAACGTGATACTCGCATCTGTAATAAAAGGCTACAATACATAGGTCAGTCACGGTCAAACATCTGTGGAACTAGTTCTTCATTCACCATTCTCCTAGGTGAAATGTTATCATGGACACTGAACCTTAATTTCAGGTTAATACGCGAGGTCCAACAATACAGGTTTAAAGGTAAAACAAAAGTGGAACATTTCGTTATCCGAATAGATACAAGAATACATCCCTTGGACTAACTACAAGACTTTATTCTGTTTACAACGATTAAACTCATTAGTCAGGGTGTATCGAACGAACGAGAGAGCAAACAGATACTTGTAAAAAAAAAAGAGATAGCGCAACAGTACAAGCTTAAAGATGAGGTGAAATACCCTAATTAATAGAAATTATAAATACACCCCTTGTAAGAGCAAGAAGAGAACTTCCGAATGGATTAGACGACACGCCTAAGCAGCACGATAATCTTTTCAGTATCTTTTGAGAGTCGCAACGGACTTCGTGGAAAGCACTCAAAAGATGACCGAAATTTTTAACGAGCAGCCCATTTCTCATCCGCATATCTAATTGGTCTACCCACTTGCTATTCTAAATAACCTAACGCAGGTAGCTCGGATGCTACATTTCAACGAAGTCCCGAAACTGTCTTTCACAACAAATCCAAAACAGTGACAACAGACTGAAAAGAAGCCAGTGTTACCAGGAAATGCACTGTATATGTACATATATATATAGAGAGAGAGCCAAGTATCACTTGTACCCTTCTGGTGCATTTTCCTTCCGATTTCCATAAAGCTCGTCGATTCGATTTGGCTTTTTGAATTTATCCATGTACTTCTTTTTCAACGTGACATACCATACACCATTATTTTAACGAATCAACCTGGAGAAAAAGACAAAATGGTGGGATTTTCCAGCTACCATTGAAACACTTTAAG
>JTDE01001525.1:125189-137627 GCA_014338405.1 Paragonimus skrjabini miyazakii | reverse complement strand
TTGCCGTCTTAATGAACTGGATAAAGGGAACTAAATGTTTCGAAGATTGAACTGTTCAATTTTGACACTGAGAAAGTGAAGTGTTATGACTTTCGGAGCTCAGATGAATCACATGTCGAACGTTTGAATGAATGTGACGTGTTATTACAAAGGCAAGCCCATAAGTCATTGAAAGATGTGTGATGACACCACCCGCCGCCAGCTAGTTAACTGCTACCTGAGTTATCAGGACGACCACATGCCATCTCAAAGTTAATAATGGCTCAATAATATCAACACAATACAGCCTGCAGTGCATCATTTGGACTCTTGAAGATGGTTATAAAAGTATGTAATTATCCACTCGGTCGAATGGTTTATGCAGTATCATGTCCGAGTAAGATTTGTAAGGGTTATTGATGTGATAACATGGTAATTTACAAAGAGTACGGGTCAAGCACTGCGTTCCTATTCGTGCTGACAGAAGTCCGTCATTCTTTCGAAACCTACAAGAGTTCAAATCAAGCAAAGTTGGTGTGACCTACTTGCAAGGTGGACAGAAGTTTGATTAAGTATTAGAGAGTAGGTGATAAATATCTTAGTTTGTTGTTATCACACCAAGACCAGATGAACAAAAGGGTCCTGGTCGGACTACATCTCGCAAATTGTCACCATAAAACTGATTTGTCTGGTTGTCCAACAAGTGATAGTTCATAAGAAGTTGAGGGCTTTGTCTTCCCGTTCTAACACCTGGGAGTTCCATGAAGGAAAGTGTTATTGTAGAGTAATGCTCAGTGGTACGTTGTACCGATGCAACTCAACTTCTATAGGGTTTGGCTAAGCCGGAACAAAAAGTGAGAATGCAATAACTAGATGAAGGAAAATTCACAACAATCGTTTGTCAGAAATCATACGAAGTGTGACTGTCTGTCATACAATGCGAATTTTAGAACACTTGGACAGTTATCACATACAGGACTTGTTGGTCAGTGTTCCCGATGATGCCTAAATGGAGACTTATTTTAAAAAGAGGTGATAGAAACACGTGGACAGGTAACCTCCATTTGTCTACAGACTTGTGTCAATGTACCTGAAGTGCCATGTAATCGAGTCTGTTAAGGCTTGACCAACTGTGTCTTGAAAGTGCATTGATCCTGGATAATTCGATAAGTCTGTAAAGCTCATCGAGTGATGGCGTGGTGGCCGACAACCCGAAAAGTGGTCACACAGTCACAGATGGGACTTGGTAGACTTAGGCTCATCCAAGGATGGTTATAACGAAACCTGGTGTTCTTTGGATAATAGCGCAAATAGTCTTCATTAGACACAATCCGTTTACGATGAACACCGTCCCAAACTAGATATAATCAGCCTGCCCTGGAGAAAACAACATGTATAAAACAACGCATTTTATCCCATATAAGGCAAAGGAATTGGAATACTCTTCAGGTGATTTATGCAACTGTGAACTTGGTGATATGAGTGGTAGCATTATACATTCAATGGATGATCGAAAAGCTATTGAGCAAATGGACCTGACTCTGGGGATAGGATATAGGCACTTGGTACTGTGTTACGTGTAGCTATGTGCTATTGAAATCACTATTCAATTTTATGGTTTAATTTTATATATTTTCATTAGCTGTCTCCAGTGGCTGACTGTATTTAGACATCGCGACTCGATGACCAAAAATAGACAACTTAATAAGCGTTCTTCTATGCATAAAAGTGATGAGAGCATTAGAAAATTTGACACATTAAGCTTGACACTACGATTTGCAAAGCTGTCTACTTTTTTAGACAGTATTTTGTGTTACCATTGGGTTTTAGAACCAATCTTGTGCACACCTGCGTAATTTTGGATAACGTCGGAACGAACGCAGCAATCGAGGGCTGGCAAGTGAATTGAAAACTTACAGTTCGATTCCCCAGTGAAATGGTCAATCCGTATTTGCGTGTACTGGTAGCATTCACGATTCACTGAACAAATAACAGTAATGTTTCATACTATGAAAACTATCTGTTTTGTTGGTTATAACTAACAATGATAGAATATTTTTTGAGCGATGTATAAAACTTCTACAATCATGCAAATCTTGTAGAGTTCCTCTGAACATTATGACACAATAATGCAATAAACATGTATAAAGTTTTTTTTACAAACCTACTAGTTGGTTTCATTGGACAAAATGTACCCCTGATACAAGATACATTAAACTTTTAGGAAAAACAAAATAATGAACCAACAAACCTATTCACAGAATACCTACCACAAAGTCCAATATGCCTAAAATCAACGAGTCAACCTACGAAACAAGTCATCAGTGTAATCGTGCATTGGATTCAGAGAAGTAAGACACAAAAGGTCATTCACAGAAACAGATCAAAGTTAATATTACATGACGCTGTAACTAACAGAAAGTGTCCATAGAAAAGTTGACAACAATAACGGACTTTATGATCTGGTCAGGGGATCAGGAAATGTGGGAATTTATTAAATCCGTACATTTCAGGTTGCTTGTTTGAAACGACAAAATTTGAACGGAGGATGGTTACAGAAATATGTACATAAGAAGTACAACTTCACCGAATTATAAAATTCGAAGCGTTTACCTTCAAGGCAACTAATTGACGGGTTTCAGATCATCGGAACAATGGCCACGAAACAACGGCTAATAACAATTACAATATAAACGTCTGTACTACTCACGAGTAGTGTAGTACCTATTGGTTTAAAGTGAACCAATGTGACAGTTACTAGAAATCCCAAGTTTATTGATTGCTCAATTTTGTTGGCTTATAATAAACTAAACAATCAGAGATGAAACAGTAATTTAGTCATGCAAAGTTATAGTCAGGGAATCCATCGCTTTCCTATAAAACTGCAACCGCTTACGATAAATTATGCTTTTGATAATCCAGACAGAACACTTCTGTCGTTTGCTTATAATCTGGCCTGACTAGTTCACACTGACTTCTAGTAAGTCACTTTGACTTGTGTTTACTACAGTGTACAACATCGAGTGTACACCGAGATGATACTGGCTAATTCCGCTCATAGTTGAGTTGTTCACTACTAGTTACCTTCAAAGATAACACCAGTAGTGCCAGAAGTGAAACTTATTCCATATAAATTTCAAACTGTTGGATTTTGGAATACTTTCAAACATACGTGAGAAAGCTTGTTTTGGTTATTAAAGACAGTAGAATTATGTGACATGCGATGTCTCCAGCAGAAATACTTCGATTGGTTTTCCATCGACGCATCCTAAGTGTCTTCAGTTTTCAGGAAACCCTCAAACTCATCTTTATTCTTATGAGCCTCAGTAAACATTCCACATTATTTTTAATCACATTGCTAATACACTTTCCCAAACTACCCGTAGTATCGATCACAGTAATAAATCGTGGGACGTTAGACTATCACTTCAAACAAAACGGTAAGACAAGAAGTACATGACAACCGGTTGCATCATTTTTATTTTCCATTCTTGTTCAAACGATGAACAGAACACACTAATTTTTCCGATCCGGTGCATGTTGTCTGAATTCTTGAACAAACTGATGCACTGCTTCTCTTCAGGATTGATCCTTCATGCAAGTTTGAAGAATTTCATTCAGTTTGTTCGCCTGTATAGTATAAAAAGATTAATGAATTAGAATACACTGAAAAAGTGCACACGTTTAAGTAAGCAGCTGGTAATCAAAATCTGCTTGAAGTACGAAACCGATTTTATGGTTTTGCCATTGGTCAGGTAGAGATATACAGTAGAACTTGACCACATACCCAACTGTGGTAGAGAAATATATGTACTTCTGAAGCAGACTAGACTTTGCACATTTTCCGAGCTTTTCTATGGACTCCTTTGAGTTGGAAAAACACGATGAGCTACATATGATCGGAAATCGTCTTCCTTTAGACGTATTCGCTTTGAAACGGTACTTGAATGTGGTAGGATTGGTGCGAAAAGGAAGATGGACAATGGCCTGACACTGTGGACACACGTGAATCAATTTGCGTGTGAGCGAACTCTTTGGTCAAGTGTGAATGCACTCAATGATACAAACATTGCACTTCGAAAAAAATAAACCTTGCTTGTGAGAATATTACAAATGAACAGGGATGCTGATGACGATTTAGTGAACCTTAATAAGTGATCAAGTTATACTCTCCTGCATCATCGAAAGTGGCTTGGTATACGCGAGGCGACTCTGAAAAGGAAAACTGATCAGTTTATTTCGAGTTTATACTTCATTGTAAACTTCTCCGCTCGTAACTAACAGACTATCCGAGCTCTGGAGATGAAATGGCAATCGGTGGGTTCGCAGAAAAATGTCTGCAAAGCTGTGGCTCTATTTTGAGGCCACTTTTGCTAGCCCAAGAAGGGTTGTTAATTATATAACAGAGGAGTTGCTATTCAGTTTTAACACCTTTCTTGACGTTGCCTTCGAATGCGAAAAATTTACATAACTAACATCAAAACTGGTGCAGCAAAACTCCATAGTGTAGTGAGGACAAGTGGTCGCACTATACTACTCACACCACTACTATAAACTAGTGAGGCCTGAGCATGGATTTTGAAATTGAAGTAGCCACGGGAAAAACACGAGAAGAAACATCGGAGTGCAACGTGGCATGAAATGGTTACAGGTACATGCATGAACTGAGCATTGGCATCTGTGATAACCGTGACGGTCTAGGCTCAGTACCGTACGCAGATGAGTATTTTTGTTTGTTGTCTTGTTGAAGCGCATAACCCACATGTTGCTTTCTTGAATAAACAACCCTTGCACCATCCGCGTTTCTGTCTCAAAGCAGTTGGTGCCGTGACCAGGATTGGAGGATGAAGATCCCATGGCTGCAGCCGTTTGAGAATGGGGACGTCCGGAGTGTCCTGGAAGACTTTGGGGACGTGGCGGAAACGGTCGGAGTCAAGACCGAACGAACGAAGCTGGTGGTCCTCCGGTTGTTACTCAAAGACAGGGCGAAGACGGAGCTGGAGACGGCGCGAAGGGGCCGCACGAAGCTGGAATGGGCTGCTGCGAAGGTGGCGCTCGTCGCCGGAATCAGCAGCCCCTCTGACTGTCAGAAAGCAATGCGTCTGTTCAAAGGCGCCCTGCTTGAACCAGAAGGCGACGCTCTTGTGTATGCCGTGTCACTGCGGGCAGCGTTGTCAACATTCCTGCCACATTTGCATTAAGACTCAGGACAACGCATGTTGACAGATCAGTTTTTGGAGGGAATGCTACCAGCAGTCCGGAATCAGCCCACGGTTGCTCTCATCGCACATCCGGTGACATTGGAACAGCTGGCTGATGTGGCTCGACAATTGCTGATAGGAAACTCCCCGACAGTCAACGGGTTGAAGGCAAACGAACCAAGCGCAGTGGAAAAGCTGACTCAGGAAGTGGCGGCTTTGAAGGTGTAGAAGGAGGAGAATCGCAGCGATATCTGCACAGATGCGGAGGACATCGACACTGGTGAAGGTTTTTCCTACGGCAAGAAAAAGCCATACTTCAGTCAACTTTTCACTGGTTGTTTTTTTCTGGAGAGGGAAACCCGGTAATAGGGGCGGTTGATTAGACGGCAGTTCAGACTAGGATAGAAATCAATAATCGCTCGGAGTGCTGTTTAACTGACACTAGGACCGCGATTTCATTGACTGAGCCAAGGCCAGCAAAAATTGTTCAGCCGTGTGCGTTGGTCGTCCAAACAGTCGGTAGGTTTACTCTCAAAGTTAACGGCCTGACAGAATAGTGTGTGCGAATCGATGGTCACGTAGTCAAACAACCTTTTGTCATTTTCCCCGACGTACGTCAGAGTGTACTAGCAGCGAATTTTCCTGACCACCTTGAAACCATGACTGATTTGAAACATGATGAACTCATTGAAATATGGGGTGGTCCCATTAGTGAGAAGGCGCAAACCCCAGGCTGGACAAATTGAAGCGAACACACTCACAGCCATACCAGCCTGTGACAACCGGTTGCTTAATGAAGTGATACGCAAGTTCCGAAAATTAATCACTACAGATCAGGATCCATATGGTTATTGTGACTGAACTGAATATGAAATCCCTATCGAGCCAAGGCGATTTTGACCATTTGGCCCCAGAAGAACTCCTGTACACCTACAGCCGGAAATTAAGCGACAAGTGAAGGACATGCTGAAGGAAGAAATCATTCAGGAGGCTGATAGCCCCGTTCAATTCTCCTGTTTTGTTGGTGAGGAGGCCCAATGGTAACAATTTCGATTCTGTGTCGATTTCAGCCGGCCCAACGAGATTACAGTCAACAAAGTCGTAACAATTCCAGCCGTGGCAGAGATTTTTGACAAGTTACAGAACGCCAGGATATTCACAGCGTTGGATTGGCGGTCCGGACATTGGCAAGTTCCAATCAAACAATCAAACCGAGATAAAACAGTCTTTACGGTGGGAGAAAAGCATTACCGTTTCAACTGTATGTCGTTCAGACTGTCAAGCACCCCTTTCACGTTCAGACTACTAATGCTGAAGGTACCGGACGGATTGAACAATTGTCTATGGAGACGACACCGTCATCTACAGCGCAAACGAGACGGAACATACAGGACACGTTTCAGTTGTATTGCAGAAGACTGAACAAGCCGGCCTATTGATCATTAGTCCAAAGTCTGAACTGGCGAGTCAAGCGGTAGTACCACTCGGTCATAAGGTCGGTCAAGGTGAGGTCCACTCTGGATTTACCAACTTCTGTCGGCAGAACAATCGCCAGAAGACGAAGTGAATCAGGAAGTAAAAGCTTTCATACTGTACTTGTCAGATTTGCGGTTAAATAGTGCCCGATTTTCAATGCGCCAACTGCGGGAGGGAATAAACTTACAAGTTATACCAACGAAGTGGAGGGCCACAATTGTGAAGGAATGTCGTCAGCTGGCTCATACGGGATGTCATCAAAATTACGAACTGCTGAAGCAAAGGGCATACTGGCCGAGAATGAAGAATGATGTTAACAATTATGTGCGGGTATGCCAGCATTGTCACGTAATGAACAGCTTTAACCACACCAGTCAGTATCCTACACAACCAATTCCGGTCAGTGAAATTGGGGAATTATGGTTGGTAGATCTGATGGATCCCTTCCCAATAACCACTTACGGGAATCAATACATCATAGTCATGACCAGCCGTTTCACAAGATGGATCAAAGCAGTCACTATACCCGATCAGCCTGCAAGTACTGTATGCGGTGATGGAACACGTCGTTGCAGATCATGAAATACCGCGAAGCATATTGACTGATCAAGATCCTTGCTTCGAAAGTGAGGAATTTCGGAACTGTTTGGAGCGCTTTGGAATCAAGAAAAATTGCACGACGCCATACCATACTTAATCAAATAGATTGACGGAAAAGAACAGTCACACAATCAAGGAGTGGTTGGCGATGAAGGGAAGCAGCTGGGAGGAAGCACCACCGTTTACTCTGTTGGCCGACCGCTGTTCGCCACAAGAAACAACGAAAAAGTCACCATTAAAGCTAAGGTATGGGCGCGTGCCACGCTAACCAGTCGACCAGGAGACTGGTCTATGGGGAAGCCGACGGATGAGCACACGTGAACTAACAGAAGCTCGGAGAGTGGCCAACCAAAACTTGACGAACGCACAAGAAGTATTCAAGGAGCAGTCAACTGCAAGGTTGTCGGGTCGAAGTGTTGTGTTTGAAATTGGTTCGGAGGCTAAATGCAGCGACCGGTGAAGTCCGGGTGCAACAGGACCCGGATCTAGAAAGTTGCTGGTAAAGTGGAGGGGACCGTATGTGGTGGTGGAACGTCGTGGCTCGATATATTTCGTTAAGCATGAGAAAAATCAGCATCGAGTTCACGGAAGCCACAGTCTATTTAAAAGCCTTCGACCTCGCATGCCTGTTGAGATACGTAGCTCATGAAGCTAGATACTAAAATCAACAGAATGACAATGCTGGAATCCCGAAATCCGCTCACAAGCAGAACAGTTTTCCCTGAAGTGGTCTGAAGCAACTCATATTAAAGACAACAGACAACATGGCAAAATGGTGTCGATTTTGTTACCATCTCGTCAGTCCGTAAGAATGCAGCCCAATTCAGGCTACCTGACGAATAAGGCGCTTACAAGATATTTTTTAAGGTAGGTCCAAACACTATTCCCATACATTTATAGAAGTATTAATCGCATGACATCTCTTCACTTTTCCAAACTGTTTGACTGCATTTTATCAGGTCTGACATCTTTCAGAAGGGAAAGTGAGAGAAAATCTTGTCCACGAGTCTTGTTACGCCTCAGTAAATTGACAACCACGGCCAATTTTGCTTCCGACGGAGGACCGTCTGTAAAGCAATAAATGTCCATTCCGTTTCCCTTTCTGTGTGGTATGGTTGAGCCTAGGTGAATTGTTTCACAAAATGTGAATTCCACACAGATTATGTTCGCAGGAAGACCCACAGAACAAGCATATAGTGAAAGAATGATTGAATGAATGAGTGACTGATCCTTGAAGAATACTGGTCATTCACTCAGTCAACATTCGTCACTTGTCGACATTGGTTGAGAACAAGTGTAGCTCAAAATGTGATGTGGGCGATTCGCACCAGGTTACACTGATATTGTTACCCATCATGGTGTCCAAAGGTTTGGTAAACACTTATCTAAGTCTAGGGACAGCTCAATACCAACAATAAGTTATCTCTTGTCCCTGAAGATGTGATCTTCGTTCGTTCATCCCTGTTCTAGATGCGTTGGCAGTTCCGTGTTCTAAATGAATACACTGGCAGTAATTGACAGTGCGGACAATGAGGCCCAATTCACCGCTTCCAGCTAACCAGACGGTAGTCTGTAAATGGATCGAACCACCGTCATTGAAACCCTCAAGCCGTCCCCTCCACTTCATGAAGTGGAAATGTGTCTCATTGTCTGCTCTCTACAATCCAACTGAGCACCAGTCGTTATGCGGTTTGTCGATCAAAATAGTGAGTCTAATGGAATTGGGTACAATGAGCGTCACACAGGTAGGAATGAGTGAGAAACACCGCTTGAATGAACGTCCGGTATTCACCAAGGACCACGCAAATGTTGCTTATCGAGACGCCTACAGTAGACACAGTTAGTTTCAAGTCTGAGTAACCAAGCACTGAGCAGTGGATGTCTGCAAAATTCCTACTGTACTCAGCAGTGTGGTTTATACAATTGTGGTTGGCTTGTTTGTTCACACCGACTTTTACCAATATTTTTCTCATTAGCGAGTCAACAACAACCACTTCTGGCGATAAACAGGCAATTGTTACTAGAAAGCTGCGAACTAAATGATATTTAAATAGCTCTGACAGAAAATGAATTGTACGTTACACTATGAGAAACAGTTACAACAAAATTATCCTACAACTTCAAGTCATTATGGTATCTTCAAGCTGCTGAGCTGGCCCAACGGTACCCGTTTTTGCAATCACCAAACCTTTTGCGAGGTGAACGCGTGGCATCACTAATCAAACTTGTCGCTTTTGGTTCTCGCTTCTAATGGTATGGGCATGAACTAATCAGCATCGAACCAGCAAATCATTTTTCATTTGCATTGTACACATAGTAAGAAAATTATGATGGAACATATTAGAAAAGGGAGAGTATTCTGGCATCCTAACACGTGCGGACAGACCCTTTCCCAAAAGTATTACCATACTCTACCTAGAGAGTGAAGCGTTGTGTTGTTCGTCATTTACAATCCTTTGTCATGTTGAGTAAATGCTGGAAAACAGGAAGAGTTTCACTTTCTGAATACATACCCTGGAGTCTTTATTATAATCTGTTTCGGTCAGTTCACTTAGACCAAGGACTGATCATCGAATGTTTGTTGTTTATACTCTGACAACAACACGTTACCTCCTTCCAAACCTGATGGTCACAGCAACTCCATGCATCAGATTCATCCACTGTCTTTTTCCATCCATGTACCAAACGATATGAAACTGAATAGTCAATGAAGCATAAATTGGTATTCACAACTAACTGGGTCAATTCTACTGTCCATTCAATGGGATGGTATCATGTGAATAGGTTCTGTGATCACATTAGACATTATCCTTCATTTCTTCATAAAGGTAAATGACAGTATCTTACTGGCTATGTGACTAAAGCTTCCAGTGAGGCTATGTTGAACTTGCTATAACATTAAAAGTTACCCTTTTGCCAATTCAGTCAAATTATTTCTTTATGATATTGCAAATACACATTGAAGTTCCAGTTACATGAGGTTTAGTTGATGTTCAGATCACTGGTAATGGGACTGAACAAATGCAATGCCAAATATAAAAGAATGATACATATTCAGTTCTGTAAGCATCTGAAGTGAATGGACAGCTAACACTGGGTCAGTTTATCAGTCTTAAAGTGTTTTCACTAGCTGACATGATCGTATAATCTTGCTGACATCGTTTTCTATACTTTGGCACATTATTCATTGTCTCTCAATTCCATTTAATCAATATTCCGCCCACAGTTGGATTCGTTTGTTTGATTTGGAGAATGGTTACTGTTGGTCCACTGATTAGAAAGATATCGTTAGGAGATGAGGTGGTAATATATAAAGAAATTTATCAGACCTATATGGGTTGAACATTACAAAAACCCCTGACCATGTCTTACATTTAACCCTGCTTATAATCGAAAATAAAAAGCCCACAATGAAATTTAAGCTTTACGATTACTGTTAGTAATTTTAAAAAATTGGTCCATAGCTTACATCGTGTTACATCACTGGTCTCGCGTTAATCAAAGCGAATTGACAGCCATCTGTTTGATGGAGTCTATAGCCGCTGTTTCATCATATCACTCTCACCGAGTCATATGTCACATGGTTAAAACAACTGATTTCAATATACTTCGGTTACCTCTACCTGTGTAGATACTCATACGGCCAATTGAGCTCATAAACCTCTTCCACATGGATCCACACTACACACACAGGCACAGCTACACGCTCAGGAGAGCTAAGCTGATGCACTGGGCTACCGTGACTGTACGACCTCACGCGAAAAACACGTCAGGAAGAGCTTGGATACGAAACAATCGGTTCAATACGCGAACATAAGGGCAATACCAAGCGACAAAGTCTCGGTAAGTACGGATGCCATATACTTGTGTTGTATGACAGGCAGTTTCGTTGTGAGTAGTATACTACTCACAAGTAGTATGTTACCCACAGGCAACGTTCAGGAACAAAAGGGCAAGCTGCGAATGCCAGGAAGACGGAGGACAAGGAGAGACTATCGAAATAGTGTGTACGCGCTCGGCAGAAGTTCCAGCAGGGCGAATGACAATGATGGATGTGAATGCATAACTAACTTGCAAATGAGTATACGCGTTTGAGGTTTGATTTTTGACATGACCTATATGGGTGTTTGTGCAATAAACGAATTCTCAGGCCAAGCGTCTTTTGCGGTCACAACACTTGTACAAATCCAAGTATACATTCACTTCAACTCAACCCGGTTAGAAGGTCTACTAACATAATTCGTCGTAAAATATTGGAACTGTGATATTTCCGTTTCCATGCCCTTAGTTTAGACCACTCTGGAGAGGTAGACTATTGTCAATGAACCCTCCCGAGTTGTTCAAACTGACATCGAGTCAAGAAGATATGATATCAGCATAACCGAAAGTATTGTCGGCAGATGCTAACTTTGAAAAGATGTAATGTTTCCTTATGGAGCGGCCTTGTTGAAAAGCTAACCAGAATTTCATAACTATCGCGTTTGATTGTGTGCAGCATTCAATTGTTGAAAGACCTGTAATTTATCTTGCTTTATTAAAGACGTAGTGCGTCTACTAGCAACATTCCAGCGAATCTGCACACAGGACCTTGCGTACTATTCAAGTACAGAGTTGCTTGTGTGCAACTACATAATATAGTAGAATAAGAGTGAATTGGGAACCAAGTGACTTGCAGTCTTATACACAGTATGGATATCTGTACTCACCCTAGTGTGTCTCCGTATCTTCAGCAATTTTCCCATGTCAGTCAAGCTTTGTTAGAAGGATGTTGGACTGAGAGATAGTGTTTTAGTAGAGAGCCTAATACACAATTTTCCGGAAATTGTACATCGAATCCTTTACCTACTGTGCTAGCCCATGAACGAGAAGGAAAAGATGACAGTAAATTGGCTAATCTGAATGTCACGTGCGCACAAACAATTTGAAGTATACCACTCAGATTAGTTTTACACTGAGATGAGACCCAACTGTGAGAAATTAGGGCTCTGACTGGATTCGAACCAGTGACAGAAACAGCACGAAGCAAGCGATCTACAAACTGAGCTAAGAAGCCAGGCCATGTACTCAGAAGTTTTTATATTTGGACTCAGTTATCCGCCCAATCCACTGTGTCATATAGAATCCATCAACTGACTACCCAAGTAGGATTACTCAACAGTTCACGCTAGAATCCACCTGCTTC
>JTDE01001525.1:109357-125080 GCA_014338405.1 Paragonimus skrjabini miyazakii | reverse complement strand
ATCTAGCCGAAGCCTTGATTTTTCACAACTGGGTTCATCTAAATCATCGTTTCTGTCAAACTACTCACTAGTTTTCAATTGTTACATAAAATGAACCAACTTTATGTGGTTAACAGTCCACTGTCATTTACACACCATCGTGTTGAGCCTACAATTAACTTTCTTGGTACCAAATTTAATATACTCTTGAAACATTCTATTATCCGTCAAAAATTTGAATAAACAAAACAAATTGATATTTATATCCGGATATATTTCTCTGCATCTTGACGAGTACAAACTATAGATTGTTTATACAGCAATATCAAGAAATAAACAGAAAAACAGAGAAGCTAGGTAGTAGAGTTCGCAAATCTTAACATCAACAGGGTAGCGATAGCTCTACACACGGTTGTTTCCTAACCTACAGTCTGGGTTTCAGCTGTCTGATACCTATATCCTTAACAAAGTGCAGTGTTCGGCTGTGTGACGTTGAGTACAGAACGCGAAATGTCATTGTTGAATCGCATTGGTGTTGCGTCATTAGAACATGACGTGCAATGAACGATGCAGGCATCTTCTTTCTATGTCCCGCTAGGACGTCAAGTGTCTACATGATCTGTTGTTCGACCTAACTTTAGGAACGCTCCGTGATATTGGTTCGCGACTGGTACACAGTCCTGCCTACGTAAGATGTTTCGCAACCCCATGCAATCACGCTTTGAAACTCATTAATCGTCTGTACCGGTAAGATAACGGTCGTCATGCTGTGTTGTCGAGACCGCAACCCCTCCCCCCTCCACCCGCCTCACACACTCCAAACTGGACGCACCAGCGCGCGTTAACCGCATTGGGCTTTGATTGGCGTACACGTACAGCCAAACAAGAGTCTTGTGGATGCTCAATGGACGATGCATGATCGCCCTTGTTTGCTCCAACCCTAGCGGTTGCAGTCCGAGTTGCCTACCTGGCATGACACACTGCCTGTCAGGTCGAGTTGAACACGATATGCACCCCGGTCGACCGATCGCCAGACTCAAGACCTGCGTGGCTGTCACACGGTGACCGAGATGTCGGACAAACGAAATTGACACCCCTTGTGTCACAAACACCAAACCGACAAGCAGTTGTTTATGCCGTGAGGCCGGATTAGCAACTCACACAATCTACATTTTAATTGCATCAACTCACTGAGATGACACACATGAACGCATTTTGTTCGACAGTAGGGAATACCCCGACAAATTCATCGGGGCACATAATACGGTGAAGAAGAGCACTGAGCCCATACTGACAGCTAAAAAGAAGGATGTTTTCTTATTCTTGCCATTCAAAGGGAACCACTTAGCCAACGACCTAAAGCACAAATTAAAGCCTGCTCTGGCTCGAACGTATGCGGCTGCGCAGTTGCGCTTATTTCAAACCACCAGAGGACCAGTTCTCCGCAATCGCAAATGTAGCTTGCCAAACTCTTCTGCCTCCCATGTTGTTTACCAGTTCACTTGCAGTTGCAGTGACATTTACATAGGCAGAACAGATCGACAACTATCTCAGCGAGTCGCCGAACACATTCCGAAATGGTTGAAACAACAGATGGCGCACCAGCCTCAACTTGTTGCACTGACGGCTCGAAACCCAACGTCATCGATTGCTAAACATATTATGACAACGGGTCACCAAGTTGATTCATTAAACTCATTTAGGATACTGTTGCGCAATCGGAACCCGAAACTACTAGCTTTCTGTAAAGCGATGCCCATCCGAACTTACCAGCCGACGTTGTGTGCACAAAAGTGGTTGAAGCAACCTATCGGGTTGCCATGGTCGTGATTACATAATACTTGATGCGCATGTATGCGTGTTTACTTCCTGTCTGTCCTTATTTGTATGATGTATATAACTTGCATGTTTTACGTGTGCGACTGATGAGAGTAAATGAAATGTTAACATATCGCAATATATGTCTTCTTTCTGCTCTAATGAAGTGGTTAAAGAGAACTCAGTGTTTCAAAGTAAGGTAACGGTTGTCATTGGTTGAGTTATCCACAGAATCCGCCGCCAATTTATTAGAAACTGATATACATCTGAGCTAGTTCACCCTGATGTATCGAACAAAAATTCGAAAGACAGCTGAGGTTACTCGGTTAATCGTAGCTGCCCAGGCTATATTGTGGTAGGACATTTCACATGAATTGAAACAGTTAGCCATCACTATGGCTGTCTTCGACCTGCTCCAGTTTCGATACTTCGGTGTCGTGCCGTAAACCAAAAGGCAAACACTCAACTTGATGGCCGACGTGGAAAACAGACTGGATCGTATGTAATCAAAATATTCTCAAACTACGAACAACTTGTCTCCTAGTCGTACTTCGGACCCCATCCGGTGCCAAACCAAGGTCATTGCTGCAATGGACCAACAGCGATGCCGCGCGCCGTTTCTGTTTGTCGGGAAAGAACCCAATTCCTCGATAATACCGTTTTCATTTGCCTTTGGAAAGACTTAATTCATTCTGCTCGAAGTGACTTTCATTGTCGGCACGGTAATGTGCCACTTCACCTCGCCACTAACCGTTATTCCGTTGTCTGTTTACGCGCTCGTAGGCCGTATACCGAGTTACAACACTGTTAGTCCGCACTCTACCAACATAGGATGAGCCATACTCCTGATTACTAACACTACTATAACATTCAGTGTAGTTAAAAGTTATTGCACAATTTCCGGTGTTGCACAATGCGTCCAGCCAGACCTCTTTCTTCTTACCGCCACTATTTACAGTTGACCCAATCTTAGATAATCGATCTCAGCACCATTCGATTAACCGTATTCCAGCCGTATTTCGAAGTGAAATTATTATCAGTGGTCACCACGAAAGAGCTGCTCCTGATCGAACAATTGAACGGTTGCAGCCCAATATGCTGAAATATGACCAAAATATATCCTACGATGAATTCATTCTGCAATCACGGGGGGAGATCGTGCTCTATGACTGTAGTGACAAGCAGAAGGGGAACCTGAGGGACAGACTAATCACTGACATTAAATACACATGTCTGTAGAGGAAGTTGCTGTCGCAACAGGCCTTATTGTTTGAGGATGCACATGGTATTTATGAATAGAGGGATGATATGTTAGCGGACCATGGAACAGTCTATCAAACTTACCACAGACTATCCCAAAAAACATACAACCTACCGATGTGATCGGATTCTTCGTCCGAGAATACGCATTGTTGAGTAATTGTCATCTACCTTGCGATGAATCCTATTTCCGATCTGCTGGTCAGCTCATAAATGCATGTACGTCAGGAGAATGGACACATCAAAAACGTTTGCTAATGCATCAAATGTAACTGAAGAGATGTCAGCCGCTGGAGGTGACGTCTGGATTGCATCAGCTTATTTCTCGGCTGACATACCTCAGGCTGCAGCACGATGCAATTATGCCGTCACTAAGGGGTGAATGAATGGACGTGGACTCATGCGAGTCAGCCAGTTTTACGTGGTCACACATAACGTATGGCGAACACACTCAATCCTTGAGTAGTGCTTGGTAAGAGGCCGATGGACTTTTATTACAGTCTTACGGAGGAACCAGTCCCCTCTGTCAGTCGTTTAGGGGATGATGTTAAAATTCCGTGTGTTGCCACGATGGTTGTAAAATTGTTTGTAGGGTTACCTTGTTAATTGTCAACGCCTTTCGTAATTATTATATGGATCGACCTAACTTCCAGATCTCAACAGCTTTGCTATTATTGATTCAGCTTAGTTATCATACACATAGGATCAAAGTATTCTCCAAGTTCACGCATCACAGAGAGAACACTGGAGAGGATGCAAAAAATCGGTCACTGAGATTGCTTTCAACTTTTACTTGAGTTGAGACAGTCAGGGTATCAAGTTTGTATGAAGTGACTGGTTTCACAAACGATCACACTCTTCGACGCTTGAGTAACCAGAGTTCAGCAAGTTTAAAGCATGTGTACTTTTCCGCGCACGACGATATCTATATAGTGTCTAGGGTTCTATCGAGACGTCAGGTAAGTGCACAGGATAGCAAGAATGGATTAGACGATGGGACTCTGCGGGAGGTGTTTGTTTTAAGTGGGGGCATAGGATTCTATAGTCACCTTGCACCATCGTTGTGGAAGGCTTTGTGTGGAGTGCAGCATGTCGAACAACTACGATATAGTCCACACACGCACACACTCGTCGTACAGAGTGGCTGTCAGCCCACAATCTGATCTTGTGTAGGATGAGTCATTTTAGGTACGCATGATGGACTGGCTGTGCTAGCTGATGGCAGTCTCGGCAATCGACCGTTTACAGTTCTTTTGTATCTCTGTCTGAGGTGTCGATACCTAACCACTGACGACCGAGGTGCTGTTTGTATAGGTCGCGGCGATCGTGTGAGCACTACGCAGCATGGTCACTATAGCAACTCATGCAACAGTTGTACAAGTTCACAGTAGAGTTTGACCGTGAGATAATCCGAACAGAATAGTTGTCTATACGCATTGTCCTACTTATGATTACGTCATCCATTTGCACTCGTCCGGATGATTTGAACCCAGAGTGTAAATATGTTGGTGCGTAGAAATCTCATGATACACAGCCAAATAGCTTAGGACGACAAATGCAATCAACTCACGGGTTGACGGGGTATGTTCATGTGAGTTGGCACAAGTGGGTACATTGTTGGACACTAGTTATAATCTCGCCGGATGTAGTTAGCTGTTGTAGGGCTTATCCACTTGCCAAAGAACGGGGTTAGGTCAGAACTGTTAACAAACTCCCGTTTAGTTTTTATCCGTTAATTACCTGTTACCTATCCCTCATCAGCAGTTGGCTACCTTGGTTCCGTTCCGTAATGTCCTTTCATTAAGGTAGATGACGTTTTTCCGGTATGTGACTGCATGTTCTGGGTTTTCTAAAACTTCCTAAGTTTCCATCGATCAACTTTCAAGTCAATACTGAGCGTCTGTTTCTGATAGTCCCGTTGTCAGTTCTGTGTTGTACGAAAACATAGGGGAAGAAAGTTTACGCTTAAAGTAAAAAATATATTCTATTGATTGTACCGGGGGATACAGACACACAGAAGGAACTGGCAGTGTACGTGACGGCTGTTTAGAGTGGAATATGCAGTGTTCCGATGACGGGATATCTATCAGCCAGAAGAACCACGCAGGCTGACGGTTGATGCACACACGTACATTCCTGTAGAGGCATAAAGAACAGTGCTGACAACCAGCGAAGCGGACACAACCACGTAACATGGGGAATCTGTACCAAGCTGACCCAGTTGATGGAGGGGGTGTGGTAGAAGGACGGAAAGCCTGGTACTGCCAAACCGTAAATTGTGTGCGCGTGTGTGCTTCAACTTAACGCGTACGCCACCACCCTGAACAGTTTGACAGGCAAGTTCGTATTGTGTGCAAAACATGCACACAGCCAAGTTATTGGACCAGAGTTTATGCATGCTACAATGGATAAACAGGCTGAACTGTACGCTGGTGAGAGTGGTGTGGGGAAACACGATCGTGACGCGCCTGTCCAAGGCCCTTATTCTGAGTCAATCGATCGAGTTGGTCGAAATAGGCCCTAGTTCTAAATCATTCGTACTTTGATTTCGCTTCGTCATAACCATGGGTATCGGATTCCACTTGTGTTCCGCTTTTGTGTTCGGTTCAGGAACAGCCGATATAAGGTGGGTAGATAAACTCTAAACAGACTGGTTTGTGTTTGTTTGATCTGGGACAAGTTTTATTTCCACTGTAGTAGAGAAAACCAGTTGCAAGCGTGTTGAAAATTTAGACCGTAAGCCAGCTGTAGTCGAGTTGTTAGAAGTAAATATTGTCTCAGATTACGGTCAATGAACCTGCCGAGTTAAATCAAATATTAGCATGTTGTGTTCACAAACCAGCACATTTACTTGGTTTACTCCAAACTAATTTCAGTTTGGAGGGTGAGTGAAAAACAGTCACTCGAAGAGTGAATAGAGTGGAGTGATAATATTGTACAAAAGTGCCACCATTCCATAGACATGAGAAAGTCATGGACATTTGCAACAGGATAGTGGCAGAATGTCTACACAGTGCAAAATCACCTTCTTCACTTGTCAGCATATTAACTAAGTCTAACGCCAACCGAAAACATTTCGAATCAGCTTGGTGGTAGGGCAGAGGAGCGGTCGTCTCAAGGAAGATTTTATAATCGCTTGGAACAGTGTACCCTTCACTTGTATCAATAAAATAACTGAAAGTATGACACGACAAACTGATGAGGTAAGTAAGGCATGCTGGTACATTGCCTTGCAAACAACGTTTGCACTACTGAGGGAAGGCGGTTAACCCTCTGGGCAAATCAACGCTACGCGTGGTGGAAATATGGCGGACTGACTGGACTAAAAACTACCGAATAATGAGTAAAAATTAGGTTACCAACAAGAGGGGATTTTTAATGTAAATCACAAATCAAGTAACAGTTGTTAGTTAAACAAATGGAGCGTAAACATGTCACTAGTGAGTATGATATTGATAATATTCGCTTAAAAATTACCCATTTGAGTCACCCGATATTTTGGGGGAATCAGTGGATGGGATGAACTGACTGAGCTACGTTTCCACAGACCGACCACTGGTAGCCAGTATGTCCAGTGAAAATTTGGGCCCGAAAGCTACTGATCTGTTTCCAAAGGGTAAGTCACTTTCTAAGTCATCAATACTTTGAAGCTTTCACGAACCGCAGACCAAAAAACAGGAAATATCACGTCATCCTGATGTAGAAAGTGCGGGTTGTTGAAGAGGAAGAAGGTAAAGAACCACCCATGAAACAAATTGCCGGGACTCACGGTGGTTGGTCAAAACAGGTAGCATTATGTGACGCTTACGTGTTCTTCCGGGGTTGTTTGGGGCTGCGACAAAGAGAATGACTGGGGTGCGAGTAAGTGTCAAAACTCACGTTGGGTCCCCATACTGAGTGACAAGAGCATACAGTACTGCGTTTGGCTTCTTTAACTACGCACTAGAATAGTCATTGCTCGGTAGATTTGTTTGAATTCTGTGAACAAGGTAGTCGCACCTATCAACGGATGGTCGCTAATTTCAATAGGCACCGATCCAGCGTGTGTTTGATTTATTTATGTTTGGAGCACCATTTAGATTAACGGAAGAATTTGACTATTTTGCTTCATGGTCATTAGTTGGTCTTTTGTACAGCAGTAAACAGTAATTAGTTGGTAATCTTCGTGAAAATACTTTACCGGTAATGACTATAATGGTGACTATTGATTTTCAACCTTCTTAGTAACATTTTCTTCTAGGATATTGCACGTCACTGTTGAGGTGAGGGGCAGCCTAAGCCACAGTATCTTTTGGTCAGACTCATGGCTGTGATGATGATGATGATAAGATGTGCTACATGACCACTCATGAGCACTAACTTGAGTGGTCGGATTTCGTAATGAGATTGTATAAATAATTCCATGACGGAGTAACCGAGACTGTTAACATCAAATGAATGCGCACGCAAACATAGACACCAACGCCCCCATAAGTTGCTCCAAATGAATGTGTTTGAGATTGGTAGGATTGCACATTCAATGGAATGAGGACCGTTGTAAG
Organism: Paragonimus skrjabini miyazakii; assembly: GCA_014338405.1. Lineage (NCBI taxonomy): Eukaryota > Metazoa > Platyhelminthes > Trematoda > Plagiorchiida > Troglotrematidae > Paragonimus > Paragonimus skrjabini miyazakii. The sequence goes on along the minus strand of JTDE01001525.1, from coordinate 117,482 downwards.
TCATTCGACTGTGCTGTATAGTGCACGGCGTCGCTGTCAAGTAATATGGCGCGAATCGAAATTGGCGACTCATTCACGGGGACTAACGACACTACTCAACATCAATAAAGCGGAAAACTAAGGGCGACGATCGTAACCATGTCTGTACTGTGCGAGGCGTGCCAACAATAGAACTGAAGCTGCACTACTGTAAACGGATGTGAAGGCTCGTCGGCCGCGCAAAATGGGGGTTGTGCTCGTTACTGTATGGTTTCACATGTCTTGTAACTGGGACCTGGCGATTACTAACACAACAGTCCAAGCGATCTTGGTGACCGCCACAGACGTACTCATTGGGATAGGAAGCAAAATACTCCGATTTTGCGCTGCGTGACTCGTGAACAGAATAAAGGGAAATATCGAAACAAACGACATTGTCACGGGATGGTGAAACATTTCGACATATCCATATCCACAGCGCACTGCATCCTCCAGAATTTGTGATCCTCTTCCAGTTATTTCCAAAATTCCAAACTAGAAGCTCTGACAGCTTGCTTGTAACCACTACCGGATGCAACATTTCAAGCAGCATCGAAAAGTTCAAATAATCGAACAGAAGTATAGCGGTTTGTAGCTGAACAAGCGGTAGTACAACTACACGAGGTAGCTTCACATTTGTGAATTGCATGCCAGATATGTGACCAATGTGGCTCAGTGCATTCCGGTTGGTGGAATCTGGAACTGGAGACAAGCTGTCCTTGATAACTGTTGAGTCGTTGTGGCTTTGCTAGTTTACATAAGTCAATTAGGGTTTGTGGACAAAATGTTCATCCACCGAAATGTAGATCAAGCCTGACACATGCCAATGCAGTATCGGAATCAAAACTGATGCTCCAGATTGCCCTCATCTTAAAGAGAGGCACACTGTCGATAGTTCACAGCTGTATAGACGATCAATGCCAACGAATGATTTGGCATTGACAGCAATCACGTGACGTGTTGACATCTGCAGTGTCGAAAATTGGAACTCATAAACATCAGACTTTTATGTCAAAATGACACAACTAACGTTCACAATTGCTTGTCCCACGAATACCGCATGAACGCTGGTCATTACATTTACATCTGTCAGTACCTAACCCGCTTATTTGAATGTTCATGTTTCCAGCCACTACTGCAATGTTTGTGTTCTTCATAGTAAACAGATGATTACACGATTGCTGACAAAATTAATCTCTGGCTGAAGTTGGACTAAGGTCTGTAAAAGTATGCGACAATAAAAGGCAGACAAGGTTTGAAACAGACGTCATTTGTGTCTTTAAACGTACATTCAAGTTGCTAACAGTAATTTGGTCAAGCAACACATTTCTTGTTTACATGTAGAGGAAAATGTTAGGGTCTCCACTGAACAAAGTGGGTAGGTGTCGGTTGTTTGGATGGGGTCCTCGTGATCATTTCAACCGTAGGTCAGAGACGTTATCCGAGATGGCAGTCAACGGCATACCCGCATCCATACAATTTCTAGTTCTTCTGCTTAGACATTTTTGTTAATTTTCAACCTCCATAGTGGTGTCTTCTTCTACGATATTCCACGTCACTGTTGAGGCGAGCGGCAGCCCGAGCCATAGTACCTTTTGGTCAGGCTCATGGCTTCTATGATGATCATCATCATCCAGCCTCACTAACATCCCATGTGTTTAGTAAAACACATCGCCAATGAACATTTCTTGACGAATGATCCGTTTTTTCTACCTACCATGGTTTTCTTTTTATCCAATCACACGTTAACCAACAAGTCTATAGTCATGGACAGCTGACAAAAAGTATAGATTGTGATCTTATCCCAGCTGCTATCTTCTGCAATTTTGAGGTAGTTTTCGGTCATATCCTACGCAGCGTTGTTAAGCACATAATGAATGCCGTTAGAATCTTAAAAAAGGTTCTTTGCTGGATTGTCACTTGTCTTGATAATAGAAAGTTTAGATATAAAACCGAATCAGACATTTCACCTACTTTAATGACTTCAACGAGTGTTACTCAAAAGTCTGTGCTTCAGCTCCTACGATTTCTACTTTACATCGATAAACATCTGAACAACGTTCTTCCTAACACAGACGACTTAAAAGTATGGAACGCCAGTGATTCCAAAGCAATCCTGATTGGTCTTGAAGTGATCAAGTGCTGGACATATACCTGAAGTTTCTGTATTAATCGCAGTAAGTATGTACACTTCACTGGATGAGAATTCTGGTGAAACTTACGTGATTCATTGTGTGCAGAGCACAGTGGACATTACGAAAATCAATGTGTAGGAAGAGTTAGTCATCTGAATGTCTTCCACCCATCATCACCAGATTTCATAAAAGAACATCATCCCTCGAATAGACAAAAATGTTACATACGATCGCGCTTTCACGTTGTCTCTTCCTCATCCTCATGTTCCTAGGCCCTTGTATGTGTGCCACCCTGCTTGGGGTTTCAACTTTAAATCCAAAGGCTTGGAGGTCATTCAAACTGGTCTAGCGTAGTCTCGTGCTTTGATGCTAACCGACCCACAGAAGATTGTTGCCATTGGCTATGGTTTTGGCTCGCACATTAAATCACTTATTCAATCATATCTATTGTTATTCTGGCTGGAAAGAATCTGAGGTGGGCCCGATTCAAAAGTGCACATAGTTTGAGTGGACATACGAAGAGTGAAAACATTAAAATTGATGTTCTGCAGAATGCGCCACGTTATCGGAAGCAGTCGGGTGATACAGCAATAGAAATCCGACTATCTCTCATGCAGGTTAAACAGGAGCATGTGACCACACTCACAATCTGCCCATTCTATTCGGCTTCGCGTGACTGAACAGAGTTGAGCGTTGGTCACGAACATCAACGGACTGTTGAATAGACCAGAATGAGGTAGTGTTAAGAAAGTGAACGGATCAGGACAACCTTTAGGTGAACACTGCTTCGCCAATGTTCGGTTCACCTTGTGTACCGTCAGTCCTAGGCTTGGCAAACTGCCCGGCATGTCAACGCCGATCTAGGTACTCGGCTGTATTAAGCCCGATCACTGTAAGTGACATCGCACAGAAAGGCGAACGTACCAAACGGACCTTATGTATGAATGTCGTGCCCACCCATTTGCATGCCAGACACTGAAACTTTTCCCCCTGCCCTCTCGTTGAACTGGTTGCGGTGACAAGGCGCTCCCCTTTGAACTAGGTAATAGATTTGAGCATGCAGTGCACACGAATGGATACAAACGGGAGTGCTGTCAAAATAAATAAAATCGCCCTAAGAGATCACAGCTTCGAATGGCGCGACAAATTTTTGAATAGGCATTTAGAACCTGTGGGCTTGCGGGACCGAATTACATGATTCTAACCGAACACACTAACATGCAAAAGACTCCCAAGCACGATCACGCGTTCCGTGCTCTAAGCCCACAGTCTGACCATACTTTTCAACATAGTAACGGGAGAGCGTGGATTGTATGATACTCTCCCAAAATTCTAGATCGTACATGGACTTCTAGTAAATTACACGTATCACAACCTAAAATCACACCACAGAACTCACCAATTAATTACCGAAACGACCGAGAAGAATAATCTGGATTGGGAGCACTAGAAATGGAAAAACTTGCGAATACCCCTACCAAGTTACCCGCAGCGTCAAGGCATGTTGTTTTTGAACACGCGTAAAGGATTGTAACCTCTAATTAACAGGGATGCGACATGTATATCAGCCTCAAGTCTCAAAGATTTGATACTTTTGTGCATACGGAATGTCAGGTATTATTTCAGTGGTGACGATTTTAAACAATTCGACGGAGAAGTAATGGGGAACCTACTGCGTCCACTGTTTGCCGATATTTTCGTGGCAAACCCGGGAAAAAAGCGTTAGACAAAATCAGTCAGATTATGTGTTCCTTACGAAAGCTACCTGAATGATGTACCGATAATCACGAAAGACCAAGATCAACTTGAAAACCTTCTAACTAAGCCTCTATGAATATGAGAACAATAATTGAACAATCTTTCTCAATGTGTTCAGTTAGCAGAAAATCGAATGGGATGCTGAAGCGTTCAGTGTATCGGAAGCCAACGTAGACTGGAGGGTATCTTAATTTCTTCAGTTTCTCACCAATACGGTACAAACATTCTCTAGTTCGAACACTGCTCTACAGAGTCTAGAAAATATGCATGGCCGAAACAATAGAGGAATATTATTACTGAAAGAGGTGTTACTTTCGAATAATTAACCACATACGTTAATTGAACATTACAACCAATTGCACGTTCACCACTAGTACAGAAGAAAGTTTTCATTAGGTTATACTACAAACACGAGAGGTTATGGACAGGGTTAAAGATCAAAGTCTCGAATTGGATGTACGTCAGACCCATAACATCATCCAGCTGCACCACACTACATGTATCAGAAGTATGCCCTTGCCACCAATCCAGAGGCCGATACTGTGCTCTAGACCAATCATCGCACCTACCCGATCAACCACGGCTGTGATGATACATTTATTGTGAGGGAAGATAGACAGCTGGTGGAGTGGACCAAGGAGCGTCTACCAAAGTGGCCCAGCCAACTAGTGAGTAAACCGGAAAACGGTCGTGTGCCAATCAGCCGAAGCTCGGGCTTATTTGCAACAGGTAGTTGACTCAGACTAAACACACCCGAGGTAGGTTCGCAGCTTCATGTGAGTATAACGTGCAACCAGGTGAAACTGTTCAAGTGCAATGAAACCTTATTAATCACTCACCACAAACCTCTGCTGTGTCCAAAAAGACTAAACGGTTACCTTACGGCTGCCTTGGTTTTCTTAACCAGGGTCAAGTAAGCTTTAGGAAGCCATGGGTAATTATTCATCTGTTTTCAATTAATCGTTCGTTTAGTCTGGTGTTAAGTGTTACATGTTTGTGATTGAAAAGAGTGTGCGAAATGAATTCATTTTGTGAACTTCGTGTTCGCTCTGTGTTATCCATGGTATTGAGAACATCCAGTTCTTTTCGATGAATTTCAATGGGCAGGGTTCGTTGCATCTCTGGTGTTTGCTGCTGATGAGCAAAATGCGTACAACTCTGAATAGTAGTGATTACAGCTTAATAATTATTTCGTTACTACTAAAACAACACCGACGTCTTAAAGAGTTCCTATGTAGTTCCTATGTAGTTGCTTTTGCGTTGGATTGCGAACATTTGTTTCACGTGGAGGACAACACAACGGGAACCTTGGTAGATTTATCGGGGCAATCTTATTAAGATCAAACGGTACTCAGTGCTCATGGTTTCAGATGGTAAATTGTATTTCATTTATGAATTCAAGTACAAGTTATCATTCGAAAACAGACAGGTACACCGTACCATGTTCATGACCAATGGCATCAACCTTCACCAAATTGGTCAGTAGTGGTTAAACTTGGTTGAATCATTCAGCTTCATTTGTAAACAAGTATAGGGTAGGCCGTAAGAAGAAGCTACGTCCATAAATTTGGCGGTGCATCAGGTATGTCATGAGCTGCTTACTTCAAATGTTCGCAAATTGGTAGATCTCATCAGGCATTATCAACTATTTATGTTGCGTATAACCATATTCCTGTTTTATATATAAGTCCAATTAATCGCTTGTAATTGTATATACTCGATGAGAATTACCGAAAACAGCTGTTTGCAATCTTGATTTTTATAAATACTCTGGGTATGATGACAAAATTGGTAGATGCTTCAATTTTGGTTGATAAAGACGATCATTACGTCTTCGATAGTTCGATGGCCAACCTACTACTGAATGCGACGATAGCGCTGCGTTCAGTGGATCAAGACGTATCTCTATACAACTTTCGTCATCGTCATTGCCTTGGTAATTAACTGGAACAAGGCTTCGAGTAGCTTGACTCAGCGATAGAAACTCATTCTTGTCCCCTGGTCATTTCTGAAACCATCGATGACGACACACTCCACTGAGTTCTGTAACGCCAACAGCATTCAGAATGTCCGGACAGCTACATACTACCGCCAGTCGAAAAGCCAAAATAGGGCGTTTGTGACACCTTCACATGTGCGATGATAAAACCAACTGAGGAACAACCAGCGGAGATGAACCGCAGAATTTTTTCTCATTGTTTTTTTTCTATCAATTTACCAGCATGCGTTTGAAGGTATCAAAGTGCATTCTGTTTCATCGTTCAAATGAAGGGAGCACAGAGGCTTTGGAAATTATTGAGTGTCACTCGAGCTGCAGAAATCGGCTGAGTTCATCGGGGACGTGTACTGTCACCAACGTATATCGTTAATTTACTCAAAGGTGGGCCTAAATCATTCCATGTTGAGATGGAAATTATACTTAAATTTGAGACCGTGTTCAACTATCGACAGTCCAAGAGTTAACTAGTTTCGTCAACTTCATTTGGGCGTTCTGACATGGGTCAATCATTTTATGCACAGAAATGGACTTTTTTATGACACTGGTACTACCTTGATAAAAACCAAACAGATTTTGAACCTTCGTCTACGTTTTGTACGATTTGTCGCCCGAAGTGTTTTTGCATGAACTGCCATCAGTAAACACCAGTAGTGATGCGGTCAAACCTCCTCGGGCATAAATCGTGCGATGTCAGTATATTGCGCATTTCTCTCCTATTTCATACGATGGCACCTTTCGGAGTGAATTTACCTGAAAGTCCATCTATATACTTCTTTATTTAATGGTTTTCGCTGTGTGGAAATCTGTTTTGTGGTCTACAGAACCGCTTGCACGTTCTTGTATGGTAGGAAAGTACGACATAATACTCTTGGGAACATGGTTTGATCCATTTCACCTCAGTGTTCAATTAAAATTCACCAGGGGAAACAAGTGGTCTGAGTTTCAACCATAATCCACTGGATAGCGTGTTTATGTCTCGTATCTTGTGACTACATGCTATCGGATTTTGTCCCTCAGTGATCGGATTACGAGCTGCAATTTAGTGATCTTTTTGGGGTTTCTATCACCCAACAGCAATCACCCTTCTTTCGCCAACACAACGTAGTCACCATTGTAGGGTCTCTACGTTTGAACCAGGGATGTTTATCCCCCGATCAATCCCTTTCGCACCGTAGAGAAATGTGTGACGATCTGATTGAACCAGTGCACATCAACTCCGAAAATGTTGACCAATTACTTAATGTATGGACAACAACCGTATACCTTACTCATGGTTGCTAGCTCGACAGCATGGTAACTGATACTGGTAATCAATAACCGATGAAAGTACGTCTTTTTGATCGAACACACATAAGCTTGACGGATAATTCTTGTGAGTGCTTAACCCTATTCTGAGCAGACTGGTACTTGTGGTACTTGAGCATGCTCATGTTTTCACCCCGGGCACGATGGTTGACAACCTTCAATCATGAGCTCTTATGAACACCAACACACATCCTGACCTGACATCTCAACATCATAGTCATAAATTTTTCCCGTTTCAACTTGCTACATGTGTAGTAGAGTACAACCTGTAAAAGACTGATGAACGGTAACATTGGAATGGTCAGAAAATCTACCGTCTCTGTAGAATGACCAAATACTCATTCTGAGTACATTCTTAGTTCGCTAGTCACTGTCCGTGACAAAATTACCCCACACAACTGCTTAGTAATCATGAATGTCACAGTTAGTTATAAAAATCAACTTTGTTGCATCTACCCTAAGTAAAATACGAGTCGTAGAAAAATTAAACAACCCAGAACAAAAACAGTGTGAATAATTGAGATTTTTTGGCTTCGTAAATAATTAATACAAATATGACGATAATTTTGCTATGGATGAATAAGCATATGGACTTCGGTACAAAACGTGTATGATATGGTTTACATTCAATGCTGAGCATATCAGTCTACCACAATTGCTTCTGTGAGCGTGAATACCCACCGGGTGGCAGTCAAATCTGCGATTACTTAGGAATTTTTACAGAATAATGGTTGCCAAACGACCAAATAAGTACAATACGGAAATAGAACATCTATCGTGAAAACAGGACAAAAATCTTACAAACAAGCCTAGAACCTTGACAAATCAAAATCTCCGCAACATACACTTCTGTACTACACATATAAAAGACTATGGTGTATAAATGTTGACTACGTGTTCAACACCAACT
>JTDE01001525.1:74743-104745 GCA_014338405.1 Paragonimus skrjabini miyazakii | reverse complement strand
TGTGTGGCAGTTAAGCATCAGTGTGAACCACTGATGTATTGCTGTCTATGATGATGATGATGAAGGGATATTGATTGTTTGAGATTTAGGCACTGGAATCTGCAGAATGGGTTCACTTGATGTTTAAGGGTTAGCCATAGATATTTTTCGGTCATGGTGGCGATGAGGAGTGGAATGGTGATGATGAGCGGGACGATTATCATTATTATTATTATTATGATCGGGGTGATGATGATAATGATGAGCTGGATGATGAAGATGAGGTTAGACCGAACTACAGGATCCATATCATTGCATCTCTCCAGGTGACTCCTAAAGAACCGAATTGAAGAAACGTTTGGTTGTTGTTGCAATAATCGCCGTTTCCGGCAGTTTCACTCTTGGTTTTTTATTCAAACAACTACAAAGGGAGACAAACAGTTTCGACCTGAACTCTGTTACCCGCATTATTGCTAGACGGATGTTATATAGTGTACGTGGACCTTAACATCGTGCAACCAGCATGATCTACGACTTTCACCTAATCATTCGGAAACACAACACACACACACACACATATACAAAGTGGATACAAAACCTAAGTCCAGTCTGTCTGCTTGTATTAAACCCAAGGATGCCAAGCACAAGTGAGGTCTATGCAAAGGAGAAATTGAAACTAAAAGACAACAAACTCAACAAGTTGTATTGTGTTTGTTGAACAGTCAACATGCACAATATATGGACAGACGAATGTATCTGCATAACATCAAATGCATACAAGAAAAAGGTTATTGTACAGTTGAAAACATGAATTAAGGGCGGTGCTGACAGGACGAGACAGGTATACAATCGTGCACTGCTCTAGTCAGCCATCATGACATAAATGAACTAACAAACCGGTTTTTCTGAATACATCGAGTTGAGTAACAAACGTCTCAGCATGACAAATAGTCGTGTAACTAATAACGGATATATGTGCGCATGTTTAGTCTGATCCTATCAGTTACGCCTGGATTATCATTGTGTTAATAAGTCAGAGGTAAAACGGCCCTAGATAGAGGAAAGTGACAGTTCATACAATACTAAAACTCAGCTCATGTTAGAAGAAGCATCTCAAAGACGAATCTTAACAAAACCAGTAGGTCAAACAACTTAAACAACGCAAGCGTAATGCATTAGAGCATCTTTTGTCAAAGCTCGGATATAGGCGAAATAGTATCACGTAAAGAGATTGTGTGATCCCACTTCGACAACGAACGGTACAACTCAAAGGAACCCAATGAAAAACGTAAGTTAGGTTTCATTAGGCTCTCAGCAAGATGGTCTTGAAAACAGCAGGGAAACGAAATTGTTCACTAATCTATGCAAGGTGACCTAACTGTTTAGACTAGCAAATTTACAGAACGAAAGAAAAGGCGTGAGGATGATGAAGCGTTGGAGGAAGATGGCAATAGAAGATTCATGGCTTTCACTGCTTCGTTTCATTTTTTTGTCTATAGTTCACATACAATTTAAACAAGCACCGTCATCATCATCATCAGCATAGACAATAATACATTAGTGATTCACACTGACAGCTTAACTGCCACAAAACCGTGAGGATAAAAGCAAGTCTTGTATAGCAAAAGAGAAGGAGAAAAGAGGGGCACGAGAAGGGACCTAACGATTAACAAGAAAATAGCCACGTCTATATTCAAACAATCAGCATCAGGATGCCTACACTCTGCAAGCAAACAACCGGGCTGCAAGTGCAAGTAATACGTCAGTCACGATGGACGCGATTGGCGGTTATTCTCCCTATGGTCTCCAGTCCGTCGCCATTAGAGCAGCTATGTTTATCATAGAAAGCGATAGTGTTACACCATTTTTACTAATTGCTACTAAGCCTTTTACTCACGTTACATATTCACCATTTAGCTGGGGTACCGACAAACAGTGCGATTTTTAGTACACGGCTAGACGATATCCTTTCAATTCATGGCTTTGCCTTCCTGAACCTAAGTATCATTCGGATTTGTATGGGTGAATTTAATCAGACAATACATAATCGTGTTTAAGGGTAAGCTGACGTTTCAAATCGTTAAGAATAAGTTAATAACAATGAGTTAATGAAGCTAATAATAATAATAATAATAATACAGTTAATCTTGTTGATGCATAATCTACAGGTATTTTATATTCCTATCCCTTTTTGTCACTTAATTCCTCGTGAGAACATTGCATCACAAATTATAAAAACGGTTGGTCCTATTTTCCCATGCGAATATCAGTGTAATCTATTCTAGGTCAACTTGAATCGTACACGCAAAGTGGATGAGTAACCTCCGAGTGCGACTGAGAAACTATTGAACAACTAAATGTAACCGATGACAAGAAAACAATGAAAGCCTACAATGAGTAAGTTGAAAATGTAACTTCTAGACAAATAAAGTAAACCCCATTTGGATTTCTGATAGAGAAATATGTTCGCCTATCAAACATGAGAGTCAGCCTTCACATCCTGGGAATAGGTTCAAACATGACTAGATTTTAGATCTAATGGAGTAAGACTTTCCTACAGCATCTCTTACATCGATCTATTCTTTTTTCCAGATCCACTTTCTTAATCACTATAGCGACCATCATTTTGGCAATACATACTCTTGCCATAGCAACCATTAATCACTGCTACACATGACCATAATCCAGGTTGCCCTGGCCAACAAAAGTCTGTTATGTTGTTTGATCTATATCAGAATTCATTCTGTCGAAATTAGCAATACACGTGAGGCCTCTAACCGGTTCTCACAACAAACTTGATCACGAAATCGATAGATAAATGTTATATGAATCAATTAGATAGGTATGATTAATCATGAGTGAACTTATCTGAAGTGATGAATGCGATCTACGATGGCAACTGATTACAATGTGATTCCATGATACATTAAACTGGAAGACGCTATGCAACAACTGGACATAACAGGTGGTGTCATACATTCAAGTGATTCGTCTCGGTGCGTTCGGAGTTTCACTATATCTGAGATCCGATTGCACAAAGATAATCAAAACTCAAGTTGTGAACATAACAATAGATTGACGTTTAATAGAGTACAATAGTCCAAGAACCACAAAAGATTCTCATACCATCAAAATCTATTTATATGGTCCCGGAAAAAAAACATATCAACTGATCTGTAAGTCTCAGAGGAAAACTGTCAATTTACGATTTACAATTTCAGGTGAAGGCTATTTAAATGTTGCTTAAATTAGACTTTCAACGACCAACAGTTGGCTTTCAGAATTGTTTGGAATAAACGCTGTCAAGCCATTCGAGCCCTCTTCAGGTGGCAAAGATGTGCCTACAGCTTCTGCAAGGGATTGGCTAATCCACCTAAAATCCAAAGTGGTGGGCTACTAAACGAACGGCATTTTTACTTTTAATGAGACTACGGTTTATTCACATACTTCTAAAGCAGTGACCTATATTGAAGGGAAGAAAATTTTGAAAAAAGAACCGTGTGTTGCAAAACATAAGTTGATATCGTTGGTAACAAGGAGAAGCAAAAAGCCAAAATGTTGGTAAAACAAAGAAATCCATCAGTTTTGTGTTTTACGGAGGCGACTGTCTCTTTTTGACAGATGGGATTGAACAACATGGTGGAGGGATATTGATTTTAAACGACAGCTGACCCATCCACATATGATTTCATTTGAGGCATATTAAGCTTGTCCCACTATGACTTCGACTGTTAAGAGTTTGAATTCCAGACTTGTCCAGATTGTTAAACTGATGTGCGAAGAACATTCTTCATAAATAAATTATATCTCTGATGGATTGCATAGCGTCAGCTAATTGGATAACAAAGCAGGTGAATGTATCGAATCACACCATTCATGCATTGATATATTTTGTGTAAATCTTGTAACACAATACGATGGCTGATGGCTAAATAAGACAGGGTTTTAGATGCTGTCACCAAAATTTTTTCAGACAATTTGGGTGGTTGTGAAAACAGATTGAAACTGTGCTAACAAGTCTCAAAAAGAAGCATTAGATTCTAGTTTTGCTCTTGTTGGATCTTGTCTGTACAGCATATCCTGGTCACGGCAATGACTAGAACTTTGTCCATGTTCTCTTGAAGCAACCATACTGATAACCGTTCCAGTGATCTCATATCACATACGATCGAATTATCATGGACAAACGGTCAGTCACACTCGTCTGTGGGTAATATGAGTGGCGTTCATTTTATATAAACACAAATTTCCCGCTACTCACCAGCAGCCAAGTAATTTATCGTTGCTCGTCAGACTTCCTTGTGGTGACTGTAACGTGCAGTCGTAACCAGCAAATGCGCAAGGATTGAATTTGAGTTGTGTAACGGAGCGTGCTACTGTGTGGTTGGCACCGTTTTAGTTTTCGTTCGTGTAAGTCGTGTGCATGGCTTACTGGGCCTTTGGTTCATTCTTACTTGTGTTGTTTCTTTTTACGGAACTGTTGCTGGAACCCCTACTTTGGAGAAATGCTGTCCCTTGGTGTCTCCACGTTGCACTAAAGTTGGTCCGCAAGTGATACGGGCACTCAGAGTAAAAACGGCCGGTTTGTATGTTACAGTGACCACCTCCCCAGAAAGATCACCCTTCCATGTACCGAAGGACGATCTATGTAGAGTGGTTTGACTACACTTCCTTTCAAAGTACACCAGTCCGTGCGCTCATCCGACTACCAATCTGATGCCATAATGTACCAACAGCGTGCAAATTAATAATAACCTAAGTATCCGATCAGTAATCAATTTATAATTGGTTTTACTGTTTCAGTTACCTCGACAATTTCCGAATAGATTTAGGCAGACTGACAGTACCATCCTGATTCCTACATTTAACCTGGTAAGTCATGCAAATGTATGGCCCATGTGTTGTTTATTCTGATTTGTTGTCGAAGGACTGCATACTTTTAACCAAATCTCTAAACACATCTATCCCGTTACGGTTACATTCCCCGTTAACAATTCGTTGATTTTATTGTTTTTCATTATTTCAGAATGTGTGAACAGTTTTTTATATATAAAAAAGGTTCTCTGATCTACCTGTTTTATTCTGATCTCTCTAAATGTACTTCTATATCTTCCACTAGATCCCGGTAAAATCATTTGTATGCATCCGGTTTTTTACTAATCCTCTGTTTTTTCCTACTTAGCTCGACTGACACACAAATCTAACTTTCCTCTCATTGAACTAACCACAAAACGGAGTCAATAGACTTTTTATGATTGATAACGAGCGTGACCTATCCACGAGTCTGACTAATTTAGCCATTATTTTGTGATGCAAACGAACTTATTTCATTGTCCTACATCTGCTGAGGATACATATTTGTAAGGAAAGATCAAAACTTAATCTCTCGGGCACATAAAATATGTGATTGAAAAGCTATACATTTCTAGCATTACGTGAAAATATAGAAAGTAGTTTGTCCAATTTCAATCAGGGGTCGATGACACCAATTAGGTGAAGAGAAAGAAAGAGCGCGAAATGGGAAAGCCACTATTTGGAGGTACTGGAAAATAGGCCAAGCGTGAACGTATTGTGTGTTTCATGTATTTTAAATAACAACCCAAAATGTATAAGTAAAACGAACTTACTGGCTAGAAGAAGTACTGAAACTGGGTGAGAATGTGCGTGAGATAATGGCATGAATGTTGTCGTTGTTTGGTCGTGTTATCTTTGAAGTGAGTGCATGTAATGACGCGGGGCAGTGGAAGTCATGAGGAAGTTGTTTTGTTAGTGACGCCTTACTTTCACTTATAACTCAGTTGTTTGTCTTCAAGGTGTAGGCATCTTGGTGCTGAATGTTTGAATATAGACGTAGCTATTTCCTTCTTAGTAGTTAGGTCCCTTTCTGTGCTTTTTTCTTCTTCTCTTTTCCTATACAGAATCTGTTTTCTTTTTATTGTTTTTGTATGGCAGTTAAGCATTAGTGTGAACCACTGATGTACTGCTGTTTATGATGATGAGATAGTGTCAGCATCCGAGGCTGCACGACTAAAGGAAGTGATACCACGGTTGTGTCTGGCCCTCTACAACAACCACACAGAGCAAGCGACCAGGGATATTTGATAGTAATCAGGATTTTTAGTCAGGTCGCACAAGCGTTGATCATTACAGTGTTAAAGGAAGTCAGTTGATGGCTTCCACAGAAGTCATATCACGCTACACGCGCACACTCAGCTACTGTCTAGTCTGAACGGCAGTAAACTCTGACCAGATCTGCACTCTCACCTAAGTTTAAGTTAACAGATTATGTACGAGGCTAACTTTGGCAGTTAATATGATCATAGGCTGAATGTCAACAGTTCGGGTGGACATCTTGAACGATTGCTTACTGCTTGGAAATCGGCGTCACAAACGTGTATCAGGAGCGTACTTCTTGGTATAGAAACAGAAGAACACGGGTATGTCAGTCTGTGGTGTCACAACTCAGTTTTATCATTTTTAATGTCAGGATGGTGTGGTTTTATATTTTTGGTACTTTATATCCTGTAACAGTAGTAGCGTTTTGATGTGCATTATCGTTAAAAATCTGCCCATAGATTTATGGGTTGTTGTGCTTTCCTGTCTCTGTGTTGATCGGTAGATAATTGTATCAGAGACGATTTATGGGTGTAAAGAAAAGGTGAACGGCAATGAGTAAAAAGAAACCTCAGTGAAGCTGTTGGTTGTAGTTATGTCGGCAACGAACACTGAAAGGCACTGAATGAATATACTGTCAGATATGTGCATTTAATGACTTATCCTACCGGACCAGAGTGATGGTTAGGAAGCACGTAGTGCAGATTGTTTTTCACGTGTGCCGATCAAGTAATGTTCCAGAACTGTTCACAGTACCATTATTAAACTAAGCGTAATTAAGGAGGAGGCTTTAAACACATTATTCGGATGTC
Organism: Paragonimus skrjabini miyazakii; assembly: GCA_014338405.1. Classification (NCBI taxonomy): domain Eukaryota; kingdom Metazoa; phylum Platyhelminthes; class Trematoda; order Plagiorchiida; family Troglotrematidae; genus Paragonimus; species Paragonimus skrjabini miyazakii. The sequence goes on along the minus strand of JTDE01001525.1, from coordinate 97,840 downwards.
GCTCTGACGCATCCGTCTAGACGACGGCAGTCCACGTGACTGTCAATTTACCTGTCTAGTCCATGATGCTTGAAGTTCGGAACGATAGAACATTGGCGAGTACAGTAATGTATTGTACTGCTTTGTATTGTATTACGTTCATCTGTTCACGCCTGATTCTAAACAGTTAGTTGTACGTGATGCCTCAAACTCAAATTGATACGAACTGTTTATCAGTTCAAGGGAAACTCCATTCGATATCAACTAACAACATTTTTTCAACGACTAGATCAACAAACGGTAGTGTGACCAAAAAGTCCTCTGTGAACTTTGCACCCCAAACGGGGGACTAGGCTAAGAAGTGTAGATTGTCTACCGTAGACGCTGATCAGCCAGCCCATCGTGCAAATGATCCATCCCAAACAAAACTAGATTATGAAGTCGCATCCACGAGATGTGGTGACCTTTTCGGTTACCTTGGTATGACGGTCAGGTTCGTGTGCTGTTGTGATCCGGCGGGCTATTCCTACTATGATTTCCGTCCTTCCAGGTTCAACTATGTCAAATAGGCCAATAGACAGCAGCCAGAAGAAAGTAGTTTAGCTCACAGTTTTGTATGTCGTACTACTGACACAGTTCGGGTGTTTAAGTGGTTAGGCAAAAATTTATGAATATACAGCATAACTGTATATACAATCGCATAAGTACTTTCTTCTATAAACGGATGGAGGGGACTAGGAAAATATACCTCAAAACACAGTATTCTCTGATCGTCTATCAGTCGGCCACGATCGTCGGATTATTACCCCCTAAAATAGGAAAACTTACAATGTTTCCGAGATGCTTGATTTGGCTTACTGTACAATCAGTACGCACAGCAGTAACGGGAATTAGTCGTCATTGTCTTATCAAATGCGCCCTCACTGCCAAGTGAAATAGAATTTTGAGTCCCTGGCTCTAGGTATGATCCCAAGAAAATCCTGTTTCCTTCTGACCCACAATACAAGCTGTTGCGTAAGAGATTCCAGTTGGAATCCCTCATGGCAATCTCAGGTGAGCCCATTGTGACATATAATATTCATACGCTGCTGGATCTATACAGCACCAGACGACGGGAACACCGCATCGCAGTGATCGTGCTAGAAACGAACTGTTACAGCATCAATTTCGCAGATTTGAGTGAGACATGGTTTGCAGACAAAAGAGAGTTCCGAAAAGCAGCAGCTGGTTACACCTTCTATCAGAATGGTTATCCGACAGAAGGTATTCGGGACCACGGTGTTTGCTTCGCAGTCGCCGGTCACATCAGCACTTTACTGACATATGAACCGCATGTTATCAGACCATTAACCATGTCCATAAGCCAACAACTTGGTCGTGGAAAGTCTGCGACTTTTCTCGGTGTTTATAGTTCAACCGTGCGTCACACAGTTGGTAAAAAGTTATATGATCAGCTTTCTGCCACAATCCGCTTGATACTGTTGAGTGACAAGCTATATGTCCTTGGCAAATTTAACCAGTGAGATAGAAACGGCTTAGCAGTCTAGCCGGTAGTCTCCGGACTCTACGACCTTGTTGACGTCCACCAAAACTCCCACCATCTGCTTTTCCTGAGTCCTACTGACAAACTGGCCATCACAAACATATGGTTGCAGCTCGATGTAGGCGATATCACTACGTGAACTCACCCATTTGCCTGACCACGTGACCGTGTAACAAAGCGATAGTCACGAATTACGTAACATGCCAGCACTGCACGGAGCTGAATGTAACATGGATGATAGATTGGTCAGGACCAAGACGTTTATTCATGTTTGAAGGCTCGTTTATTATAGGTTATTTGAACAGCGGTAAAAACGGAATGTCAAGCAGTTGGCAACCTGAAAGACGAGGATGGTTTTTCAGCTTGCAGTCACCAGTTCTTTCAAAGATGCTGCCATATCCATTACCCATGGGGACATGTGACAACATTTCAGAAAGAAGAACACAGCAATAGCAGTTAGACGATTATGGATCCAATGCCACAAAAGCTCAACCCGATTAGAAAACGATACAGTCATCTCGATCCTGGTACAAAGAAAAGTGTCTGTTACCTTATTGTGGACCAAGACAATGCAGACAAAGGTGGACATTCTGTTGCACTCGTCGTCAACTCTGAAGCGTTTCAAGGAATCAAGGACGACCGGCGACAAAGCAAAGTGAGCTTGTGTATGACTATGCTGAGCGGCTCGGTCAAGGCGACCCTGGGTCAGTTCGTTCGGTTCGCTAGTGCATAACGCATCCAGCATCTCCTACGGGAAACCGGTAGACATAATGAGAACCTGGCGCAAACACTTTTGCAGTCTACTGAATTGGCCTGTTGCTACTAACTGAATGGAAGTGCATAACCCGCCACAACAAGCCATCAAGCAGACTTTTGCTGTTACGTCGGATCTGGCTAGGGTTCTAATACCTATTAGACGGAAAGGTTGTGCGATGAAGCTTGTTTGTCGGGGGAACTTCTGGAAACTGAGGACCCAGGTTTGGATCGTGCCATACACCAGATGACCCGTTCCATCTTAGAACAAGAAACAGTTCGGCAACAGTTTAAAGATGCTACTGCTTAGGTTTATTTATAGATATATGACACAAGCAGGTGACAGACAGCTATGGGACATCAATCTGCTGAGCTGTTTGGATTTCCGATATGACGTTTGTCGCTTACCACCTGTAGAAAAGTGTCATGAACGCCACCAGCTGCTGTGTGCTCATTGTGTTGATTTCACCAAGGTGTTTGATTTCGTAAACAGCGAATCACTGTGAATGGTGCCTAATAATTTTGGGTGTCCAGGTAATTTCGTCAATTAAACTGAAATGTTATATATGGAATAAAAGGTATGTGGACCAACCTCTGATAACTTCAAGATTGTCACTGGTGTAAAGTAGGGTTATGTCTTAGCTTATACTTAACTGCAAAACAATTGGTTGCTCTTTAAAACAGACAGAACGGTATTCAAACCGAATATCGCACGGATGATCATCTGCTAAATAGTTAACGTGTCAACACTCCAAGCAAGTTACGTGATCCGATCTTTCGGATGCCGGTCCATACTATAAAGTTGAAAGCCATATAATAACGAATGTTTGTGTCGAACAATAATGAACTGAAACGCCTTTAGGCATGTCCGTGTAACACTGTGGTACTTGTTATGGGTGGACATTTCAGTCATGGATCGATAACCGTAATCGCGAAATTTCTTACAAACAGATATTGGCTGAGCTGATGTATTTTATCGTCTGCGTTGCCCCCTCTTCACTCACTGTGTCACCCATCTTCTGTTGGTCCCTGAGCGTAGCAGCATCTGGTTAATGTGATCTCCTGTCACTACTTGTCAGAGCATCTGGTTTGTGTTGTCAATTTCCGCACCCCATTTGCAAGCGTTGTGTTTAACATGCCTAGGGTGTGTGGTGGACTCACCGTGCAATCTATTCATGGGCATAGCGCTGTCATTCACCCGGCCCACACAAACCAACTAGTAACACTTGGACAAGCCTACAATAAATGTCCCGTTAAATATCCGGTTCTGTCAGGCATTAGAAATTATTTATCCTACAAGGAGAGAGCGAATTTATCTGATGTGATGCCCTTTGTCTCGATTTTGTTGGTATACCAGAATTTGTCAGAAACGCGAGTTGATTATACTTTCATTTCGGGCAGGAACTCAAGTTGATTTCCCCCCACATGGTATTTAAATTCTAAGTCATTTCAGTAGTCATTCCTTCAATATAGTGCTATAGTTTTTGGATAAGCGGCAGGGGAATAACTTTGCTGACGTGATATGTTGATTGCAATTGCAAATACAGTATCGACCATGTTGACACCTTGATACCACGACGTTTGTATTCTATTGCATTTTGAAACAGAGCGAAGAACTTCCTGTGAACCTAATCAACCTCTGACAGCACTAACTCTGTATTTACACATGGAGACGTATCGATAGTGTTTTGCGTGAACAGGCTTAAGTTAGTTTGTTTAACTTAGGGCTACGAACGTAGTCATATGAACTTTTGTAGCTGATAGTTCAGCTGATACAATTTCTTCATGGCTATTTGATGCGGCGGCCTTCTTTCCACGATTACTCAGGGATCTGGACATTAACTGAATCCAAATTAACGACACCATTCTCCTACAACCCTATCACAGCAACATTGGAAGTGGGCAGACCGAACGGACTAGACAGATGGACAGCACTTCCTGGGTGCCGGTCAGATAGCCGCGTGTTTTAAACCAATCGGACATCTTCCACGGCCCACGTGTCACCAAGTTCGAGTGTCCGTAGTGCTCGGTGTGAAACAAATAGGCCAATCGTTGCGGTGCATCTGTGTGTGTGCACGTTTGTGTGCTGCAGCGTGCTGAGTGCTTATGGTACTATCCACCCACGCATGCAAGCAAGCAAATACAATGCTGTGGTTTGGCGTGTCCTTAGTTGTTTGGCCAGTCGATTGACGGTTTCAGGAGGGTACGGTTGTCGTAAGCCAGAAGAGAAGTTTATTGTTGGCCGACTCATGAACTCTGCTTCATCGTACACAGTATCACCCAACCCATACAGCGGCAGAAAACGAGCTTGGACTACTCGGGAATTAGCTTCAACCTATCATCCGCGACACGAACCCGGAATGCATGTGACGGAAACCACCACAGAGCCTCAGTTCCCTCCGATTAAACGTGTGGCCAACGAACGCGAACGAACACGGACAGCCAGTGTGAACGACGCATTTCTCATGCTTCGAAGTCTGATTCCCACAGAGCCGATGAATCGAAAGTTGTCCAAAATCGAAACGCTGCGACTCGCTTCGTCCTATATCTCCCATTTGCATGCGGTCCTGGTGACTGGTAACGATCCGGCCGCATCAGCAGCTGCCCCCATCCGGATGTGCGCTTGGGCGTTGTCCGATCACGCGTACCGATCAGCAACAACAACAACGCACATCAAACGGAAAAGACCAACATCGTCCCGTGTGTACATTTTGTGTGACTGAAATGAAGCAACATCAACGCGTGATGGCCGAACTGGCCAATGAACTACTCCCAGTAAGTTCAAGTTGTCAGTGACAATCTTAACGGGTACGCATACTTACCTACCATCTTTGTACAGTCTTGTGACGGCTGTCACACATGGAACTTCACACAACTCCAAACGGACGGATTTCTGTTGTGTAAAGAGCACACGCGTACTAATGATTATATCCATGTTCCCGTAGCTCTGAACGTGCAAAGTGAGTCAAGTATCGGATAAAAAGTACATACTGTCCAGAGTGAAATATTCACTGTACACATTTTCGCAATTCAATCATGAAATATTCAAACCAAGTGCAATATATTCTCTTTTTTAATCACGTTTTGACGTTGTTTCACGTACAGTCAAAAATAGAGGCTATCTAAGATTGATACAGGTAAAATAGTTTCTTGAGCCACTTCTTAAATTGAATTTCCAGTCGAAAATCGATTCGTCAGAAGGAAGGGAAGTAAAGAAGTTATTCAGAATAAAATCATGATACATGGTCTATTCGTGTTCCTAATCTTTGTCAGATTAATCTCATCATCCGGTCATCAGGGCCACGTAGACTTGAGTGGCATTCAGAAAGAAATTGAGAATTATTTCAGTTTTACTGAGTCCAATCAATTAAGCGTATGCAATTTTTCGGTATTATTCACTGAACAGATCCTTTCTAGAGAATCTTGATTGTTACACGTTCAGCGTCATTCATATCTTCAATCACTTAAGCCATTTCGTTTGGCTCATTTTGGTAGGAATCACTAAACCAGAGTTTCGTTTGCTGAGTAGAACAGCGAAGATGGTTTGCTGACCTCATATAACATCTAACCGGCCTATCAAGGTTGGTTGAAAGCGGTGTACATTGTTGATGTGTCATCGTTTGCTATTGCCGTATCACCTCTCAAAATGATCGTAGTAGATTGTGGTCATTGGTTGTTGTCACATGCGAGGTAGCTAAGAGTGTAGGTCTGCAAATCAAACTGAGCTAGATTATTCCAAAGGAAGTGGGACGTTCTGTGCCGTTGAGGCCGTAGAGTTAGGCTTATTGTGCCACAGTTTACAACACTAGTCTCAGTTGCAGTGGACATGCTGTTGTCATTCCGAATGAAAGAAATGGCCATAAACACAGGTTTGCTAAAATCTGAACAGCTGTTGGAGGTCCAGCTTAATCCTCGAGACCTGATCAAGTTTGGTGGTTATTTCTCAGTCTCGTATGTTGTAAACTCGCTGTCTGTTAAGATAAGCTGATGTATTCAGCCACATAAGGAGCATAGTTTAAGACTTCGATTGGAGCTTAGAAGCTTCGTTATTCAAAGTTTGTATCGTTAAAGGTGTATACTGAAGTTTAAGTTTACGTCTTTCAGGTCAGTCGGCTTCGACGACAGACTCTTTTGGCTATACATGTGAGGAACCATCAACTGACGATTAATATCGCCAGTCAATTGAGCGGCACAAGAGCCCTCTTTCGATGTATATTCCACAATGGTTGCTGTCATTGGCAGTGTTAATTACGTCGCCCATCTAGAAGAGCATTAGGAGCAAAGGATGATAAAACAACAGTCAACTGGAAGTTACTACCAACAGTTGATTCGAGAAGATGTTGAAACAGACCTTACCCAGAAAACCGAAAGAACATTTATTTGTCCATGTTCGGCATCCTACTCTATCATCATGCCTACACAGCCCAGTGAAGCACAGACGGTCCATGGTCCGTACTTGGTTTCACAGTGCTTGCGAAATGTGTACTTTCGACAGACGTGATAGAGACACAGTAATTTTAAGGAACAAGGTTTTTGATCTAGCTTTGGGGTCCAGGCTAAAAATCATGCACAATGTCAGTCAATGAAATGCTTTGGAAGGCCGTGCCATGAGGTTCAACATTTGTCCACACTACCATACCGAGGGTTACAGTGCATATGAACTGTGCCAGGACATGTCAGACCTACCATTGCGGGCTTGTTTTGTAAGAATACTCAAACCTAAACCATCCTTGTCCTGCTGTTTCCACAAAATTGGTGTCAGATATCTTGTTAGAACGTTTAACAAGCACACCGATCAGACTGATGGATCTAACCATAGCTCCGTAACTTCCTCACGCCTGATAATAAATGATCTTCATAATGAACCTAGTGTTTCTGATAATGGAAAGGCGCACTTAATCAAATTCATCGGTGAGTTCACTGTTCACTATGGTCGCTACCTACTCTGTGTATACGGAGACGGCCACTGTTGACGGCAAAATTGTCTTTATAATGATCCAATCACATGACTGCTGACGTCCCAGTTCGTTCTATTTTACAGTTATCCCCATTCTGTTTAAAACCTTTTACGTTACCGTGTCAAGGAAAAAATAAGAATACACGAAATGTACTCATCATCTCACAGTCTGTGTCATCCCCATATAACGGAACTGCGCTCGATTTGAGCTTAGACTTATAGGCGCATTGCACCTATGGCAATGCTTTGCGTGCGCGTATATCCCCCAACTGTTAAAAAAAGGTCTGAGTACCAGGGAGCATCCGATCACAAATAGTGATTTACTGGGGCTAGTACACAATAGTGCTGATCGTGCCTGTCCATGAGTCAAAGTATTCCACCTGTCTGACTATGCAGTGGTTGAGAGTGGATATTGTTAACAATAACACATGCCTTACTGAGTTGTCTTGATTCTAGCTTCGTACCCTTGATAGAGACCAGCAGTGTTCTGATAAGTACTTGCTCTATATGACAGAAAGTAGGTTTGTTATCGACGTTAGTGGTTTGGGTTTCGTTCGGTTCACATTAAAAAAATTTAAGCCTGTGAAGTATTAAGTTTATTTAGGGATCTGATAAGACCATTTTTGAGTAACATCCATTGATGTCATTCGTAGTGGTTTGAACCACTTACTAGGAGTGCTTTGTAGCGGACCTCTTTTGTCTAGATCGCAGTCGAACGAGGCGAGATGAAAGTTGGACAAATGATAACAACAGTCATATAGTGCTCCTAGTGCGGATTGCGTTCGTTTCTCAGAGTGGAAGTTCAGTGACTAGCAATGTATACAGCTTATGATGTTAGAACACACTGCAACTAAACAAATTCGGTTGGGCGAACGTTGCCGTTCTTCCACTAAGTTTTCTACTAATTTAAACCGCTAACAACGTGTACGTTGAACGCTGGAAGGAAGATTGCTTTCAGTAAATATGTAGTCAACTTCTTATGCACGATTTGTCTGTTTTTGCATGGTGTAGGTACGCCCCAAATTACATTTTCTCACTTGACATAAGATTCCTGAGTATAAGACCCATCCTTTCCACCGTTTATTCTTAAACTTGGCTTATTTTCTTTTAATCAAAGTTACATGGAGATTAATAATCCGTATTAACCACTAATGCGTAGTTGCCAGCGCCTCGGAATTCGTAGGTAGTGCAGCGAACTATGAGACATAATATGATGTGAGTGTACAATAGAGTCGTGCTCTTGGTTAATCTTGTTACTTGATCACGTGATAATTCTGACTGTAATTCGTGCAGCAGTCTTTAGGTGTACAATTTAAAACTAGCTGTGCAAGCTATTAATGAGGTCACGAGTGCATATCATTTTAGATTAGTTTATTATTCCCTAGCAATCCACCGAGCATCTCTTTCTTTCTCTCGGTTGTTCTGCGTCCGTTATCCAATCAAAAGTGGTTGATATTGAAGCAACATGTGAAAGTGTTTACATTTTTGTTGAACTGTACTGTGAAAATCTCAACAGGCAATTATACCATACTCATATATGTCTTGTGAAACAATCTCCAGTATACTAACGTAATGAACGTCGAGAGCTTACCGAGGAAGATAAACCTATATTCCTCTTTCTATCTAGGATGGGCTAATCCTGAGGTTGATGAAGTGAGACTTGAATGTGAGTAATCGTTCGGGGGTTAGATATTACATCTCGAGTGCAAAAGTGTATTCATATCACGTGGTTGCAAGCATCCAATGTAAACAAGACAAAAGGTCGTCCAGTGTGCATAACTAATTGATCCGTTGTTCAAAGCAACTGAAACAGTTTAATTTGCTACATTTGCGTACTACATTGTTGAGAAGTATTGTAGGGAGAGAGAAGGCTACATATTGAGGTAAATATCACAACTATTGTTCATGACTATTTACTGAGGTTCACAAATAACCTATATACGAAGCACTCCTAATTGATCAGCACTTAAATTCTGGTTGACTTGGTGGTTCCCAGACCATAGCCACCTTTCCCATCACTGGGTGCGGTATGGTTTTCAGCTGAACGTTTTTCATTCGCCTTGAAAATCTGATTCAACCAGGTTTTGCTGTTACAATCTGAAAACTGTAAGAGTTGCAGTGTATCACTTTGGTCCCTGTGGCCAACTGATTTCAGACTAGTCATGTGAACCGATTTTTTCTAACTGCTAGAAAAATACAGTACACAAGCAATTTGTCTATCCGAATCTCCAACCCCCTCACCCGAATTTTCACCAGCCGAACGTATCGGCTAAATGGTTTGGTCAGAAAGACGAGCAGCCTAGTTTTGGCCTCTTAAGCAGAATAATAACAGTTACAGCTCCGGTTCACATGCACATAAAAGTAGAGAGACAGACGAAGTGTTGGTGCAAAGCTGAAGGTGTTTGCCTAGATGTAACTGACTGTATTCGCTTCGCAAGGCAGTGTACGGGTGCCGCCATCAACATCAGTAGCACAAACACCAACATCAACGATGTGAGGAACAACAGCCGGTGAGAGACAAACAGACAACTGTTTGTTGGTGTTAACTAAACAAAGTGACTGTGAAACTGACATCAACTAACAAAACTAAAGACAGCATAACAGATTCTGTGAATACTCGGGTTTAGGAGAAACAGATTTAAAGGTACCGTACATAAGGTTGTGTAGTCTATTCAGTTCATGAGGACTAAGGTAGCTGGTACTGAAACAAAGACACTAGCCTAGTTTTCAGCTAACAATAATGCTATATGACATGACCTTCATTGACAACTAGATGTCCGATGAATCTGTCGCTTGTTGTTGGGATCGTGATGAAATTTCAATCTGATCTACTTAAATGAACTGATTCACCACGATACTATCACTATGTCAGTAGGCGAGAGGATGATCTATCACTGATGGCATAAATGCGAGTGCTTCGGTTCTCTGCCGTGCTGTTTCTCTCTTCGCCAAGTGTTAGGTGAAAACAATCTGGAAGCCGATCACAGTGCACTGAAGTTCAGATTATACTTAATGTGAACAAGTCACGGCAGCAAGTTCATTTCAATCACCAGCCATGTGACTGATCAACGGGGTTGTTGGTATCAATGACGATCATGGAAATCATAGGGACTGGACAGGTTAGAGAAAGCCTACAATGTTCTTATACATGTGACCCTGTTTTGGACAATAGTACAAAAGCACAGGGTAAAGGAAGAGTAAACAAGATGAAAACAAAACAATTAATGCAAGCTATTGTGGTATGACTCAAACTGATACTAAATAAACTTGAATATAGATAGAAAACCATGACTCAGACATGAAGACCAAGCTTGAAACAAACTCACTTCAAGAGGTAATGAATAGGTAGCATTGGCATCAGAAGTCTTACACAACTTGAATATTGTCCTGCTTATCAGGCTGACTAGAGATTCGGGTCAGTATTACGGATAGGTGCCTCAAGTCAATCGACTGATGACACTGTCATAACAGACTCGAGCAGGATGTTAAAATCACTTTTTGGTATTTTGAGCTATTCACTGAGTGTTGCAGCTTTAGCGAATGACCTCAGGAACAAATATTCATTTTAAGCATGAGAATATGCATCATGGGAAGCGGTTACTAGTTTAACAGTCTACAGACCGAAGTAAGACCGTTCCTGACATGTCCATAGCCCACAGAGAATCGGCCCATTTTGAGTTGCCTTTCCGAGTGGAAAACTAGTGAACAAAGCTCAAAAACAAGCTTTGTTAACTTATATTATACATTCTTAACCATGTGAATAACTTTTGTACGGATTGATCGCCAAGTTTGAATGTTTAATTCAATGTGATAGTGTATCGTTCTAAATGTCATGTTGGCTTTCTTTGCCATCAGGGAGCATTAGAAAACAAGCTGAGATCTTCTGAAGCGATAATTCCTTGGTTTCGCTTACGGACACCGGCAGCTAGCTTTTATCTTCTAAAAGTAATCGGTGAGAGACGAATAAACAGTCTACAAAATTTCAACTGTATATAACTCAGAGGACAGCTGATGCTTTACGGAACGGTGAAGTAAACCGTCAGCATCATTTTGAAACTGCTCCCTTTCAGTAACGCCATCCACTACTAATCACATTTTAGTGTCGTCAGCGTAAAATAGTACCGGGAACTTACCAAGTGTAGTAGTTCAATGATAAACAACATGAATACCAGTGGGCTTAGAAGGGAACCTTGTTGTTGCGTGCCTGTAAGAGTACTCAATGAACTTTCATATCAAAATGTCTATCTTTCAGACAATCCATGAGCAACATCGACACCATACTAGTGATGTCTCACGTTCGGAACTATGTGGTTGGCTTTATTGAAAACTTTTGAGGAACATAACATCTGCTGGAGCACCACAGCTACGATCAGTTGTGAGTGGTGTGCAATTCGTGTCTACCGTACTATCTCCAATGGTAGCTTCAGTCCGTTGCTCTGTGCCTTAAAGTTAAACCTATGAAGCCATTTCGAAATCCATGTTGATTAGTAAACAACAAAATACGGTATGATGTGCAGGCCCTCCGCTGGTCGTCAGTTATGTTTTCCAAAACTTTAAAGTAACAGACAATAGGGCAGTTGGCCTGTAGTTCACAAGTTGGTTGAAATCGCCCACCATAAAAATGACTGATACAAAGTAGGTCTTCCAGACCGTCGACAGCTTTTATTGATGTAGATGACGGTTGTTTGACTCATCTAATGGTCTCGTTATTTTTTCTATGCATTTTTTCTCTATCACTTGAGATATATGTTGACGACCAAGCAGGTGACTTGCTATCAACAGCAAGCCTTTCTAGCTTTTGATGCAAGATACATGACATGGTAAATTCAGCCTTGATGTTACTAGGATTATTGCTTCTAGTGACGACCGGCATGTTCTCTTAGTTGTCATCAAAGAGGCTGACAGACTGAATTCCAAAAAAGTTAGCCATTTCTAGATAAGAGTTAGTGAAGCAGCTGTGGGTTAACAGGTTGCGTTCTATTGCATTCATATACACTGTTGTACAGCGATTACAGATTGACGCTAAAAACTACTTATCAATTCCAGCTGATACTGGTGTTTATCTTTTCACATTATTACTGTTGTCCGATTATGAATACTGCAACAATTGACGTACAGTTGTACAGTTATTTCCAGTCGATATGCATTAGAAGTATATCTCTTTTGTGTATTGCCTACTCGGATTTCGCCATCTATATGGCTTCGGTTGCTTGACAGAGACGTATTCATTGAAAACTACAGTTTCCAATGATCGTAAAATGGTCACTCACAGCTTCTGGTCAACATATATCACTCAGTCCCTATGTAAGGTCTTCCCAGTTGGCTTAATAGTAGTTGCGTACGAAATTATTCATGTGGAATTGAGTACACCAAGTTGGTTAGGTTAAAATTTATGATATCTTGACTACTGCAGATGACAGTGGCATCGATACAAAGGTTATTTACCATATGATTAACTCGGTGCGATTCCGTTCAGCTTAAACGTTCTCTGGGAGTTCCGCCAGCATCTAAATTCCCCAGTGTTTTCTGCCAAGTTGGCATATACGAACACGACGTGAAAATTAAACATTCCTGTCCAGACTATATGCTTAATGCCTGTTAACTAGGCAAAATGGACATAAACCGAATGTTTGCCAAACGGGTTTTTCTTAAAAAAGTCATCGGAAAGGAGTGTTTGGTAAATTTTACTACACTGCTTTCCAACCAGTAAGTTGTCCTGGACGAGGAGATAGATACTCTACAGAGAGCCAGCAGTGTACGAATTCTTCGACTGACCAAAAGGAAAGACTGTTAGACGTTACCTGTTTATTACAACCTATTCTTTCAGAGGTTTGAGAAAACCTGCTAGTTACCATTCGTTCAAATGTGATTCACCTCTTTCGCATCCCCTCTAGTTTTGTCAAAGTTGTTAGTATCGGAAATGTTGAGATTGTTGTAATCATTCCTCTCAGTCACACGGCTATATTTTTTGAATTTTCGATTATTTTCTTCTCAAAAGCTTGACCAAACAATGGTTTCTGTTACGAATAACTTTAACCCAAAATGTAACAGTGTTATCAATCACCAACTTCGCAGTCCCAGTGCTTGTAAACATTTTGGTTGTAGAGTTGTTCGTACATCATCAACAGATATCCGCAGCGTAATCCTCCACTGTTGTTTGATCTGCAGCCCACAACTTACCAGTGTCATGGGCTGTGATAAGTCAAGCAGATTCGCTCAGTTGCCCAGTTTTTAGTAAACTCCCAGGATCCGGCACGTGTCTTGAGTACACAAATTCACCCTGCTTACGACTGTCGGTTGCAACGAAGTGAGGAAGCCTCAGAACTAATAGCATAATGAGCAAATATGAGTAGGTTTAGAACTATCTCCAGCGTCGGCCAACTTTACAGACCGCATGGTTCCCAGGCTCATGCGCAGTGGTTAACGGTTATAGGGCACGTTTTTGATATGTAACCCGTAAAGTAATAACGTGCAGTAATATACATCCTGTTACAAACGTGTACGGCAACATCACGTTTCCATTAGTAACAAGCTAACGACACTATTTTTTGCAGCAGCCTAACGAATGTTTTGACATTTATATAATCGGCTACCTCTGGTCCAACGAGGCAGTCTGAGGGCACCATTGCAATCTGAGATAATGGTATAAATTTTTTACTATGTTCCATCCCTCTACTTATAATTATTTTGTCTATAAGGGTTATTCAGACAAAATTTGTTTTGCTATTTGTATTTGTCTGTTTCCCTTGAAAAGTGGTGGTATTGTAGCTTGGTATCAGGAGAGATGTTGATAAATGATGTGATAGTCGTGATAGTTTGTCGTAGGGTGTATGTTTCCTCGATTAGATAGTAAAATGAACAAAGAAGAACCGATGTCCCGTACTGTGTATACTTATAATACGACCGGATTCATAGATGAACCTCCTCCTATACAGTTACAGTTATCTCCAGCATCTCCATGTATCACTGTGGTTTCAGACTTGTTCTAATTCCCTCGGATTTCCTGGCCACATTACGTTGGAATAGTATAAGGTTTCATTTCTCTAGTTGTGGTTTGCAGTTTGCCTTCACTTTGATTAGCGGAAGTCCCTTTGTTCTGCTCAGATAGACCATTCGGTAGTAAAGTGCTATACGGTTTAGTACGTCCGGCTTTCTGACACAGAACATGTTTATATTGTCTGCTATGGGAATGAACATCGAAACAACTGATACACCTCATATACCATTAACTTTGTCGTGCCTCCGTTTCCCACTTGTTGCAATCCATTGTTTAGCCTACGGGTAAGGCAGATGAGTGTCGAGTTAGACAGAAGTGAGCTATTCTAAAGCGGAAGTACCTTTATAAGAACGGAAATCCTTAGACCGCTTGTACAGGTTCAGCATTAACGAGGACAGGGTCCATAAGACAACAGTTTTCTAGCAAGTGAAAAAATAGCTAGCGTCAGTATCGGAATGAACAAAAGGAAGAAAAACGTACAGATGTTAAAAAATGGAATATTATGGAACCTATCATGAGTAATCGAAAAGTGAATTGAAAAATACAATAACTAAAACAAGTGAGCCACTGTTTATTATCATTCTCTACGTCTGGCAGCCTCCACAATCAACGGCAGGCTTTGGTCTGTGAACCCCAGTTAGGAAGCCTGGAAAGTTACACTGAAACAAGCTTTGACATAATTGTTTTCAGTCTTTGAACTCGAGTTATGTAATAACTATCAAAATATCGCTTTCGGTGAGCGCAACCCGTTTTTATAATATCACAACAGATTACATTCTGATTGGATAAAGCCATGTTACCAAATCCAATCAGAATCAGTGCGGATATGTTAAAATTCAACTGTTTGCTCAAAGCAACTTGAACAAACACACCGGTAAGGTGATATTTATCACGTCACTTACAAAGTTACATGTAGCATGACTACTGTTAGGTCACCCAAACGTAGACAGGAGCAGTCATGTTACTCAAACTCCTAACATGCAGATGATAGTCAGCATCGTTATAACTGTTTTTTCGTAAACATAACTGTTCCAGTGAAGTTATGTAGTTATTCTAGCAATCGGTTACTTCGACAGATTGCTCTTTCTAAACATATACTCAAAAATGTCTGCACTGCGCAGCTTAGGATTAATGCAAAAAAACATAAACACGACACGAAACGGCTTAGTAAAGATGGAAACACGTGTAAGTTTGATCTTCTGGAAGTTTCCTGATGTAAACTTTGATAATAGTACGCTAATAGTCCTGAAAAGTAGTTGAATACAATTCTTTCCGCTTACCTACACAACACTGTCGATCACCGTGACCACAGTTGGGACTATCCAACGGGAAATCACAAGAATAGTTTGATTTGGCGCTTTTGCATCCATTTGTTTTGATGACATTCTTTTTAGGCCATGCAGACGTGAGTCGCTGACGGCAAAAAAAGGTGACGTTGTGTTTTGAACAGTCTGTTGTGAACGAGATTTTCTCGACTCCCTACGCAATTTCCTAATGTTACCACATCACAGTTGATTCCGTCAGAGGATGGACTGTCAAATCAGTTTGAGCAAACAGAATCAGAACGTGCTGTTTGGATCTGTTTACGGGAGTGTTGTTATTGTTGTGTGCGTGTGCGCGCGTATGTTTATGTAGTGACCACGGTATCTCGGTTAGATCCAAACAGTTACACAAATGTGTAAATGCACATTGAAAGCGCATGTGAATTATCGCGGTTATCTAATCCGTCAAAGCAACAACCGCATCCGATTTATCATCTCTCCGCATCTGTACCACTTCCACCCCGCCCCGGTTACAGTGAAGCCAAGGTTGTACTGGTCTGCGACTATGTGGAATGAGGTAGCAAGGTTGGGGGAGAGGATAGTGGCATCGAACCTAGACAGTGTGCATCGCTTGACGCTATAAACGAGACCTCACCAGAATTCGGACTGACGTGATTATTTTCCGCGAAGCAAGTAGCAGAGTACGGGTATGAACCCACAAACAAATGCACACGGACAGAAGAGTCTGGGTGCACTGAATGAAACAGAAAACCCCCTATGGAGACAGACGTGAAATCAGCTCGGTCATGTCACAGCGCGGTAGTGCGTGGTGGTAACCATGGCAGCCTGTCGCAATGCAAGCCTATCACGTGTACGTTGTCCGCGTGTGATGATCACATCTAATGCCACGGTGTGAACCCCTCAACTATACGTGTACTAATAACAATGATGGTAAACTCGCTAGTTTTAATCGACCGTATTTGATCAACATGTGCACGAAAACGTACGGAGTTCGGCGGATAGATTTTGGTTTTCGTCGAGGTTGAAACCGATTTCTCTCGACTCTATTATATCTATTGGCTAGCAAGTCTCGCGACATTCGTTTGCTGATCAATGAGCTTTGTCGTTTGGTCATCCAGTTGATTAAGCGGTTAGCAGTCATCATCATTATCATCATCATCGTCATCATCATCATCATCATCATCATCATCATAGAAAGCAGTATACCCGATTGACAAGTTTGAGATTATGGTAAATTTTGGCATAACAGTTTGTTTGTTTTATTCAACCCTTCGATCAACGTAAATCAATTTTGAAGGATTTTGACTTACTTCACTGCATTCGGAGAATAAGACCGAAGTCGTATTAGCATCGCTGGATACTGTCTCGAAAACGTACGGTTCAATCCTACAATAGAGCGAACGGAGATAATTTGAGCAGAATTTTTCTGTACCCATCAATACACTTAGGACCACAAAATACCTTCCTCAAATTAGGTTATGTCTGTTCCTGATTACATGTACAACTGATTCGCGTTCACTCACTCATGTTTTAGTCACCGATTTCTTTTCGGCTTAGTGCATTAATGGCTAAGCCAGACACTGTTCAGAATTGTAAATTTGACATTTGGATGCACATACTCTTCACTAAAACATTTTGAGTCAGCAGTCAGTAGATGCTGGATTCATAATAAAACTGGTTTGATAACCTATCTAAAGGTGGGTGAGTAAGTCATAAAAACTCTGGATTTCTAAAACGCTAAAGGAGAAAGAGATAAACGAACACTACAAGCGATTTGATTTTCGTGGGTAGTTTTGCTCAAGAAAAATGTTCAGTATGGAACATAGACGGCTGTTAGGAAAGCCAAAACTGATCGTTCCAAGTCTTGGCTCAATACGAGGAATGGTAATGGTTTATGATGCAGGGTACAATATGGGCCTACATCGAGCGAGAAGAGTTGATGCTCCCAAAAATACCGCTAGAATGCAAACCTTCTCTTGTCCAACAGATACACCAGATCAGAACGCCAATGAGCACACCTGAAGCTATTTAAGGTTAACGATGAATCAATTTGAATTGTAATTAAATTTGACAAACTCGTACTGATAACAAATTGAAACAGAATACCCATTTCCATTATGATGAAACTCAACATAGATAAGTTTGTGAAATGAGTGCATTATACCACAAACACCTGTTTTCATAGTACGAGGATGAGTTTTAGTTTCATAAATATAATGATCGGCCAGTCCACATGCGGAATTTTCGATCTTCAGATGTGGCTTCGTTGCTCAGCTAGTAGATCTGGGCATGATGTTTCTGTCGCTGGTTCAAATCCACCCGAGGTTCAAATTTTTCACAATCGGGTCTCTTCCAAGACTGTTCGCCTTGTTTTCCTTACTCAGCATGTATCTTAACCGCGGAAATGACAAGACACAGGGTCACAAAAGCATACGCAAAAATCGAACCTGGTGAGCACACGTGTGCGTGTATTATATGATCATCTCTTCAGAAACTTGGGTGTTTGTGATCTACTACACATTCTTTTATTCAGCTTTGTTGGTATATTGTATGATGAATGGTCTGTCTGTTCTGTTTGTAGACTAATCTGGATTTTGTTTTTTTATGCTTATCCTCACATCACTTATATACATTTTTTTCTTGTTCACATTAACCACCGACTACTGTCGTTTGGAACTCACCCGCTCCAATTTTCAGAAACCTGGGTGTCTGTAGCCCTCTTTGGTATTGTTGGTGTACTGTTATAATAAATGTTTTGTCTGTTTCCTTCCACTTCAACGTTACATTTTGTTTTTCCTGCATATCCTCTTTAGAGTACACTAACATGTACTCTTATACTGGAATACGTCTTGCGTTATATTTTCAATATTTTTCTTCCCAGTATAGATCTTACATCTTGAGTCTCTCTGTGTCTATTTCCTGAGAGATAAGGTTTTCCTTTTCGTGCTAACCGATTAAATGGCTAGCCAATATTGGTCGGCTGGAAACGAAGGCCTCATTCACACACCTACTGGATTTATTTCTTCGGGTTTACACTGAATACGTGATGTGAGTGGAGCGACAATTGGTGCAATGGAAGCCACTTGCGTTCATGGTTAAAGCAGAGTCGTCCTTCGGCTTCGATCATCGTAACAGGCTAATCCGTTTCGGATGTTGCTAACTATGTATATGATCATCCGTGTACATCTACACCGTCATCATCATCAAAAATATAACAGCAGCTGACACAGATACATGAATACCATCTAAGCACGAAAACAAGAATACAGCCATGGATTAAAAATAAGCGAAGGGGTATTATTTAGGTTCTAAAGCCACTATGCCCAAACTTAAACATTCAGCATCAACGTACAGACATTTTGCATGGATGCATTCTAGTTGCTTCCTTGAAGACCTCATTGCCCCGCCTATTTAATTGTTGGTGCTCTACAGACACATCATTTAAACAATCACACAGTTCACGCTAGTACATCCGATTAACCATTGCATCAATGGTTATTTTCAGCCGTAGGCTGGATGGGTTGTGGGGGCCTCAACCTCGCGGGTGAACCTATCGTTCCCTTTGTCAAGCCGATTGTTGACCACTTTGTATCTCTTTCTGCTGAGCTGGGAGCTCGATTTAGACTGAATGGCATGGCAAACAGTGAGGTAACATTCCCAATACGTGACCTAGCCGTTTAAAACCAGATAATTTTGGGGTTTCCATGAATGAGCATGAACGCTCCACAAGATCAAAAACCTATTCCCTAACATCCTGATTGGTTACCCACTAATAATAATAATAATAATAATAATAATAATAATAATAATAATAATAATAATAATAATAATGGCAGCGATGAGCCTGACCAAAAGGTACTGTGGCTCGGGCCGCCGCTCACCTCAACAGTGACGTGGAATATCCTAGAAAAAACGCTACTAAGAAGGTTGGAAATTAATTTTTAAAAAAAGTCTAAACTGAGGAACTAGAAATGGTATGGATACAGGTGTGTCATTGACTGCGACGCATTGCCATCTCGGATAGCGTCTCTAACCAGCGGTTTGAGTGATCACGAGGACCCCAGCCAGGCAGGCGACACCTACCCACTTTGCTCAATGGAGCAATCAAGGTCTTTATATTTTGTGACCACGTTGTTGCTTGACCACCACGCGGTTTTACCCAACTGTTGGTTGCCTCAGCCTATAATGCCCGGTATGGCAAACGATCAGATGACATACGGAGTACGTGACCCAACCATCGCAAGCTGTGCACCGTGATTAGCTGACCAACTGACCGTGCATCCCGAGCGTTCCAGAATACTTGCCGGCGAACGGCCACATTGTTCACGCAATCAGTCCACTTAATGTGGACTATTTGGCGGAGATAACGATGGTCAAACACAGCAAGTCTGTTGATATCTTCTTTGTGAACAGGCCACGTTTCGGAACCATACAGCAAAATGGAACGCACACAGACATTATACACTCTTCCTTTCAACGACAACCGAACGTCCTTTCAACGCCGCAGATGACGTAGTTTGACAAACGCAACTCGTGCCTTTGCTATTCTCGCTGATATCTCAACAGGAAAACTGACGAGATGGTCCTACTCAAGTATGTGAAACTGTCCACAGTCTCAAGCGGACTACCTGCAATGAAGAAAGTAGGAGTTGAGGTGCCTCAATCTTGAAGCAACACTTTGTACTTTGAAGATGCGAAACGCATTTCATACAAACCAGCCCGGTCACTAATTTTGTTCAGCATGGTCTGTATGTTTTCGGCAGAGGGGCTGAGTAAGACAATGTCGTCCGCGTACTCCAGACTAGTCAATCTAGCGCCAGGAGGAAGCTTAACACCAAGTCCACTGGATTCCCGAAGCGCACCCTCCAGAATATCGTCCATGACAAAATTGAACAGGAAGGGGGAAATCGGACACCCCTGACGAACACCACTAGAAGTGATGAACGCCCGAGACAGTTGTCGATAAACTCCCACCATACTTGCACAGTGAGCATACAGTGGTCTCAATAGATTCACGTATTTCTATGATACTCCCTTGTAAAGAACACAGCCCCACTAATATCATTTGTTCGACTAGATTCAGGTGTTGACCAGCAAAACTTCCGTACATATTGTCAACTATCACTGACCACTGTTCGCTGTCTGAAGGTACATACATACATATAAGTGAACAAAAGGCCGACTCACGTGGATGTATCTAAATTCCATAGCTCCAAAGCTGACTCGTTCGCAGCCGCAAAGATAGTCGAGTGATATGGAGACCATGAAATTGAAGAAACGGTACTCTGTACAGGAAAGGGGTGGAGAAAATTTAAGTTGACCTTTTGGGATGATGTGATCGGAAGTACAACTGAGAACCCAGCGTTCGTTTATTTCCTACCTCAACAGAACATTCGCAGTCTTTTTCTCAGATGCCTGCAAAAATAAATTGTGGAATCACTTGCAAACAGGTTAGTGCTAACTGTTTTAGATCTAACTCGAAAACGTTTAGTCCGTGGTTAATGGCACGATTATTCGCGACATCAAACTTTCACTTGGACACCATGAATTATCTTATTACCGATGATCTCAGTTGGACTCACCTAACAGCCACCAGTCGATCTGTCTAACTGCCATCCCCCCACAACAACACTAATCACTAATCGTCTTTTGTTTTACTCACTTGGTTGGTAGGACTGTCACGACCAGCTACTGAAACTATCGGTCGCTCAGATGGCCTAGCCACTGGCCATTTCCTTGATCTGTTTCCTTGATTTATACACATACCGGAACTGTAATGTTAGCGGGAGAGCCGGTCTCTGCAGTTTATCTCGTTAAGGACAGGTTATAGAGTCACTCAGGAACAAGCTAAAGAAAGTCCAATCGAGCATATATATGTTACGGTTATGCGCCTCTTTAGAAGATGGATTATAGGGACGAGTTTGCAAAAGTCTATGCAACTCTTACAGTCCACATCATCGCGCACATCATCCCGTTCTTCATCATCATCACCATGTATCTACTTTCCGGGCTTCAAATAATCACCGATAAATTCAAAACAAATATTTATGCGCACTTGTGTCAAGTCGTGTAAATTCTTATGATCTGGATACAACTACCATGACATCTCAGGCTAAGTGTGCTTGCTATAGACAAGAGATTATGGTCACCGCCAATTTCGTACGCATCTATAGATGAAGGTTTTTATTCAGGCCCCCTGAAATTTACTCCGATCAACAATAATCCCGAATCTGCTTACTTTCCAGTGCGATTTAATACGTCATGTAGTTCGTTATTTTCATGTGCGATCATAACCTGACATACGATCAGGACACGTTTCAAACGCATTCCACGATCATAGTTCAAGCGGAAGATTAACTCGTATCACTAGATATTTGAAACACCGAGTTCCTTCGATCTAGTTCATCACTAACGAAAAGTGACACGTCCTGAGATGTTGACGTTTTGTTTGTCGTTATCGCTGATGAGTAACGTGGGATTTCTGGTTTTCACATAGATTGAACATCACCCACAATTGATCGCAAATAACGTTATTAGTCACGGAAGTAGAACATTAGATGTTACATAACATGGGGGTAGTAAGAATAGAAAGGGCCAACCGTCGGGCTTTTCAAGAGACAAGTGGTTGTTATCAGTTTCATGTGTCTCATGTAACCATGAGTCATTTTGACACTGTGACTACACAAGACTGAGTGATCTGACGTAGACCGTTGAATTGAGTGCATTGACTGTTAACGCTGTTCTAGTCCACTGCATACACTGACTTTTGTATTATTATCCTGTAGTGCACGATATAGTAATAAGTTTATTCTTTTCTGTCATCGCCTTGAAAATGTTTGGTAGATGTTTCTAATGAAGGTGAAAAAAAATTTAGTCTACAGTATTCCTGCAACACAGAAACTAATGTTGCATACTTGTATGGCCAATTGTGTCACCGGCATTCAAGCTACTCTGAAAAACCATGTAATTCCATCGTGCGACTAAGTGAGTGGTGTTCACTATGTGGTCGGTGCTGGTTATGTTTTGTTCATCGTGGATTCAGTAAACAGAATTAGTTACTTGACCCAAACCCATAGTCGAAATCGGTATGGCATAACTGTGACATCAAACAAGTCACACGGAATACAGTTCCAACAGCAAGAAGATGAAACCTGCCTATTATGTTGCGAAACAAATTGGGATAAATAGTGTCAGACATGTGATCACATACACTTTCCATTTCAGGTAGGCCTAGCAACAGAAACTCAGAGCAACTCAAGTGGGGCTGCCAACCAGAGCACATTCGGATAATCGGTCATCATCATCATAAACAGCAATACATCAGTGGTTCACACTGATGCTTAAATGCCACACAACCATGAAGAAGAAACAAACCCTATTTAAGAAGAGAAAAAAAAGGGAGAGGGTAGGGGACTTAACCACTAAAAAAGAGCTACGTCTACATTCAAACATACATCAAAGTGCCTACATCTTACAAACAAGCAACCAAGCTGTACGTGAAAGTAAGGCGTCATCAGCAAGACAGCTTCCTCACGGCTTTCACTGCCCCCCGTCATTAAGTGCACTCACTTCACAGACAACTCGG